>JACEGR010005010.1:0-79099 GCA_014170235.1 Listronotus bonariensis | reverse complement strand
AACGACCCACATGACGATGACGACCGCTACACAAAAATTCCGTCCTTATTAGGGCGACAGAATTTTTTGAAAAAAGTTGTTAACACGTATGGACTTATAAAAAACGTCTATTTCCAAAACTATTTAATTTTTTCGGGCATTTGCAGACGTCTAAGGAAATTTACTAAGGGATCAAAAAGCTTGAGCTTATTAATGCGCCTGCTTTGATACTTTAAAAAAAAGTCTACTGAACTGATTTAATAACCAAAAATTTTGCCTTTTTGTTAAGAAAATAAGCACCACCCACATATTTCTAGAACGCACCAATCAGAGCATAGCATGGGTGAACAAAACTTCGAAAAAATCATACCTCGGCATCATTTCACATCGAGAGTTTACCATGGAACCAGCAAAAAGAATGGCATCCGCTAAAAAATTTACAAAACTTTTAAAAGATCGGTCTTAATAGATCCAAGACCCAATACCCACGTAGTAGAAGACCACGTGTGGCAGGAACCTGAGGTTTATCGCCCCGAAGAAGAAGAACAAGAAAACCAAGCTCTGGTTGCGACTCGTGTGCAAGATGCGGCGGAGGAGCGAGCGGCGCACACAGGTCGAAATTAATTAAATCTTGGCATAAATGGAAATTTTTATTTTTTAAAAACTGGGCGCAAAAATGTCAATGTTAATACTCTACTGTTCCAGGAGTCCAGTAAGCCATGAATTTGATTTAACAAATATTTGTTTTACTGTTTTATTAAACGTTAAAGTTGCTTAAAAAGATGACATTTTTAAACGTGCAGATAAATAAATTTGCATTTTCTGTGGTGTTTAAATTTATTAAGGTTATATCTTTGGGAAAATTAAAAAAATAGTTATGGAAGAAGACCAGGAAGGTATGTACTTACTAAATAACAAAAAATTTAAGTGTATGTTTGTATTTTAAAAATCGTGACAGGTAAATAACTAGCTACTATTATTTTGTTAGGTGAGCTACTAAAAACTCAAAATTCAAAAACAATTTGTTTGTGTTTTTACCACATTTCCAATATTACATATTTTTTTATATATTATATAATGCCTCCCTATCTAGAATCCAATAAAAAGTTTGCCCCAACTTGCCCCCTATAAAACTATACCGTGTGTTCTTAAAGTATCTAACTTGACCAAATTATGCCAAATGTGTTGAATTTGTCTGCACTTAAATTTTCGTAGGCAATTTTTCTTAAGTACCATCTTAAAAATAACATATTTTACAGTTTCTTTCTTTTTTTCAAAAACAAAGATATCTTACTTTATTCTACTTAAAATCTGTGTACAAAAACAATGTTTTTTAAAAGGACAACAAGCTCTTTTGAATATTTATTCAGAGTGTTTTCTTAAATATATTTTTTTATTTTTAGCCCAAAATCAACCAGTATTATCATTAAGCTATAGAGAGCTATTCGAAATGTTTATAAGTTTTCCAGAAAAAAATCTAGATAGTAAATTTCACCGGTTGCGGGCACAAGTTTTGAAGCTAAGGGGTTTTCTAAATTTGCCAAATGATGCTAACGATGTTCTTAATAGATTTTATTATAAATTTAAAATCAAATGGTCTTCATGTAATAGAACAAAAAATTTTTGCAATCTTATGGAGAGTGGTTAAATACTGTATGTGAGTTTAAAAAAAATGTAAAAATAATAAAGGACGAAAGACGCTAGATTTTGATTCCTGTAGCGAGAGAACCAAAAGACAAAAGACGAAAATATTGCGAGAAAGTTTTCCCCCTGAGCAACTGGCTTACGCAGCTCAAATGAGATATCGCATGGAACGGAATTTAGAGGCTTCAAAAGTATTAAAATCTATTTGTGAGGAACCTCAAGTAGCAAAAGAATATTCCAGCGCTTTAGTACAACAAAATTATTCACAGCTGTCCTCAGATGAAGCTGTTTCACTCTTGGTCGAAGCAAAATTAACAAAACCTAGGTACAAGTTAATTAGAAAACAAGTGCAAGAACATAATTGTTATATACAGGGTGTTAGTAAATAAGTGAGACAAACTTCAGGGGGTGATTCTGCATGAAAAAATAATGAGAGTTTGCTCTATAAACGTTTGTCCAAAAATGCTTCATTTCCGAGATACGGGGTGTTAAAGTTTTTCTTAAAAACTGATTATTTTTTTATTGCTCTAAAACCGATCGAGATATGCAAATGAAATTTGGTGGGTTTTAAGAGGTAGTTATTACGCATTTTTTGACATGCAAATAAAAATTTTGTGTTCATCAGTGGCGCGCGTACGGGTAATAGTCTCAATTTTTTTAAAGAAAAAAGTGGTACGCCACTGAGATATTCTAAATTAAAAATTATTTTTGAATACCTTGCTCAATTTGTGAAAAAATCTCTCTTGCCTTTTTTCGTATGAGGCGTCGTTTTTATGCAAAAAAATAAAACATCATAAGCGGTATTTTTCTTTTCTTTTAATATTTTTTTTATCTAGTAGGCTACTGTCAACATTTAGATACCTAATGTCAACATTGTATACGAAATTTCCATAAGAATTACTTATGGGCTGAGGAAAATCCACATGGAATCTTTGAAGCTCATTTTCAGCATGAGTTTTCAGCAAATGTATGGCTTGGGGTAACTGATCATTATTTAATTGGTCCATACTTCCTCCCACAACGATTAACAGGCAAGGCTTACCTTAATTTTCTACAGGAAGAGTTACCTGTTCTTTTTAAAGAAATTCCTTTACAGTTAAGACACAACTTATGGTTTATGCATGATGGTGCACCAGCTCATTTTAGCATTAATGTTCGTAAACATTTAGATACTGTATATCCAAATCGTTGGATAGGTAGGGAGGTACGGAACATTGGCCTGCTCGATCGCCGGATTTAAATCCCTTAGATTTTTGCATTTGGGGTTTTCTTAAATCATTAGTTTATTCCACTCCCGTTGAAAATGCTGATGACCTAAGGAATCGAATTATAGCCGGCTGTGAGACAATAAGAAATACAGCAAGAATATTTGAGCGAATACGACGATCAATGAGGCGAAGAGTTGAATCTTGTATTACATCTGAGGGAGGTCATTTTGAACATTTGTTGTAGCTTTGCGCCTATTTAAAATGTTATTAGTGTTATATTCTGTAATTGTTTTGATTTAATGTAATTGTACGTATTAAAAAAATGAAAAATACCGCTTATGATGTTTTATTTTTTGCATAAAAACGACGCCTCATACGACAAAAAGGCACGAGAGATTTTTTTCACAAATTGAGCAAGGTATTCAAAAATAATTTTTAATTTAGAATATCTCAGTGGCGTACCACTTTTTTCTTTAAAAAAATTGAGACTATTACCCGTACGCGCGCCACTGATGAACACAAAATTTTTATTTGCATGTTAAAAAATGCGTAATAACTATCTCTTAAAACCCACAAAATTTCATTTGCATATCTCGATCGGTTTTAGAGCAATAAAAAAATAATCAGTTTTTAAGAAAAACTTTAACACCCCGTATCTCGGAAATGAAGCATTTTTGGACAAACGTTTATAGAGCAAACTCTCATTATTTTTTCATGCAGAATCACCCCCTGAAGTTTGTCGCACTTATTTACTAACACCCTGTATATCCATCGTATGATCAAGTACTCGAAGCAAAGAAGAAGTGTTATCCTGCTAACATACGTATAACGGAAAGTTTCGCAGAAGTTCTTGTTCAATCATTACTGAACCATACTAGTCAAAGACTTTTACTTTTACAAAAGGATGTTCTGCTTAACTTAGATAGCACAAATAATTACATTTTAAAATTAACCTTAGTTTGTAAATATGGTTTTGATGGTTCATCTGGCCAATCCGAGTACAAGCAAGTTTTTAACAATGTGTCAGTCTCAGATTCTAGTATTTTTTTACATCACTGGTACCCATTAAATTAAGCCAGCAAAGTGATGAAGGAAACGTGATAATTTGGCAAAATTCCAGGCCTTCATCAACTCGCTTTTGTCGCCCCATAAAAATTCAATTTGCACGCGAAACCCGCGAATTAACATTGGCTGAAAAACAGAACTTTGACAACCAGTTAGAAAATCTGACTCCTTTTAAATGCACTATAGATAACATTAATATATTGGTAAATTTCGACCTGCATTTAACAATGATAGATAGTAAAGTAGGAAACGTTTTAACTGAAAATAATTCCACTCAAAAATGTTTTATTTGTGGCGCATCCTCAAAAGAGTTTAATAACATCGAAGCTGTTTTGAGAAGGCCTGTAATTAATGCTGATTATTTTAAATTTGGTTTATCTACACTGCACGCGTGGATACGTTTTTTGAAAGCTTACTGCATTTGGCTTATAAGCTAACCATAAAAAAGTGGCAGGCCAGAAGTGCAGAAGGTAAACAAAAAGTCCAAGACTCAAAAAAACGTATTCAACAGCAATTGTATTTACAATTGGGATTAATTGTAGATAAACCAAAACCAGGTTTTGGTTCGTCAAATGATGGCAATACCGCTCGCAAATTTTTTGAAAATGCGAGTGTTGCTGCTGAAATCTGTGGAATTGATAAACAATTAATTCATAGATTTTATATCATATTGCAGACATTGTCCTCTGGATATGACATAGGTTTAGCTAAATTTCAATGTTATGGAGTTGAAACTGCACGAATTTTTGCAAATTTATATTCATGGTACCCGATGCCCACATCAGTACATAGAATATTATTACACGGTGCTGAAACTATAATAATTAGCCTATTACCCAAATAATAAACAAATTTTCTAAAAATACTTTACATTCCCATAATCAGATGGGATTACACTTGTCTATATTCTCTTCTCCTATTTCAACCGGGGATGCTTTTATCTGTATCATGCTGAAAGTTTTTAGGATGTTCTCGATATGATGCGGTTAGTAAGGAATTTAGATGGAACGTGATAATTTGTGCGATATGAAATCGGATATTTTTGCAATAATGATGTTTCATTCGTTATGGATTTCTAGGTTAAGTTTAAAATAATGTTTGAAAATATCTGTAAAACCTTTTATATTATAAATTTGTAGGAATGTATTGAGATATTGAAAACTATAAGGAATAGAAATATCATTAATTGGGGAAAGTTGTGGGCCATTGAACCAGGTATTTATTGCCGTTTTAATGACAGTTGTATCTTGTGTGCCTTTGAAATTCCCATAGGGCAGTTGTCCGAGGAAGCCCAAGAAGCAAGGAATAAGGACATCAAAAGCTTTCGTTTAAATTTCGCGAGAAAAACCTCTAGGCAAGATAATTTACAAGACATTTTTAATCGTCTTCTTGTTTCCTCGGACCCTGTCATTTCCGGGTTTCGAAAAACACCACCCAAGGCCAGTAAAGTCTTTTACCTGATGCCCTTAATTTATTAAAACCACCCAATGTTTGCAAAATGACTTTAAATGAGAGCGAAATTCTAAGTTCTTCAGATGAAGACTAAATTTTATAAAACGAAATACTTATTTGTTAGCATTGGCATATTGTGATTATAAATTTAATGAGGAAAACATGTACATTTATGTAATAATTTCTTCTTTACGCAACTGGGTATCAATATTTTCTGTTAACTGTAAAACTGTTACAACTAGAAATATGCGAGATATCATTTTTAAATTTAAAAACAAAAAATAAAGAAAAAGTGGGGGGCGCGAGCATACGCCACTGTTTCTTAGATAATAAAATATTCTTTAATTAAAATGATGCTAATTTAGTTCACATAAACGGTATTCTGATTAACCTAGATATACAGG
Source organism: Listronotus bonariensis (assembly GCA_014170235.1). Taxonomy (NCBI): domain Eukaryota; kingdom Metazoa; phylum Arthropoda; class Insecta; order Coleoptera; family Curculionidae; genus Listronotus; species Listronotus bonariensis. The sequence continues at coordinate 73,347 of JACEGR010005010.1, read as the reverse complement.
GTGTTCAAAAAATACACGGCCAAATTTTAGGAGGTGATTCCTCATTGAAAAATATATAAAAGACATGCATGTAATGTATGCGCGTGCTTTTAGCAACTACCACGAAGCTAGGCGCCTATATGCAAAGGCACATCCCAATCGGCAACTTGCGGATAGGAAAACCTTTGAAAACATTCACCGCAGATTAGGGGAAAATGGTAAATTTTGTTTCTGTTTAAAGATGTTTTTGAAAAATTACTAGAATATTAATTCTTTAGGAGGTTTTGCCATTCCTACCAATGATAAAGGCCGACCAAGGACCGTAAGAACCCCTGAATTCGATGAAGCAGTTTTACGCGCTGTGGAAGAAAATCCTGCTATTAGTACTAGGACCGTCGCAAATCGATTGGGTAATCATTCTAACAGCACCGTATGGCAAGTATTATCCGAACAACTTTTATACCCATATCATGTGCAACGAGTGCAAGCATTACATCCAAGAGATTTTCAGCCTCGTTTACAATTTTGCGAATGGTATATCCGAAATACTATTAACAACAGGAATTTCAATAAAACCGTTCTTTTTACTGATGAAGCAGGGTTTCGGCGAGACGGTATAGTTAATTATCACAACACTCATGTATGGAGTGATGAAAATCCCCACGCTTACGTGCAATGCCGCCACCAAGAACAATTTGCTTTAAATGTATGGATGGGTATTGTAGGTGATAATCTGATTGGTCCCTTTTTTACCCCTAAGATTAAACGGTGAATCTTACCTAAACTTCCTGCAAAGAGAATTGCCTGTATTGTTAGAAGAGGTACCTCTACGTACGCAACGAACGTATTTTTTATGCACGATGGAGCACCCCCTCATTTTAGTTTAGCCGTGAGAAACCACCTAAATAACACGTTTGGTAAGAGTTGGATTGGGAGAGGTGGACCAAATCACTGGCCACCTCGTTCTCCCGATTTAAATCCTCTGGATTTTTATCTGTGGGGGCATCTTAAATTGATGGTTTATGCGACACCAATAGAAACAGTGGAAAACCTTCGGAATAGGATAATAAATGCTTGTGATACAATCAGAAATAGGCCTCAAATTTTCCCCAGAGTTCGCCGTTTGATGATTCGCAGCGTGAGAAGGTGTGTGGAAATGGAAGGCGGACATTTTCAGCATTTGCTGTAGGTAGCACTGAACACGGATGTTATAAATTGTAGCTTGTTATTTAACATTGTTTTTATGTATTTTAATAGTTTACTCTAGTTGCAAATTGAAATTTAATTCTTTAAAAGATGTTTTATGGGGTCCATACACTTGCAATGAATTGGCTTTAATTTTTTTCTCGAAAATGAAGCAAGATACGAATATCAAGAGACAAAATAGTTGTATTTTTAGTGGCTTAATAAAAAAACTTAAAAAATTACAAAAACTCAGTGGCGGACATTTTTTATACAATTATTTTCCACAAGGAGTCTCCTGAGACGCCACTGGACTTAATAATTTTAATTTAATTATGCCTAACTTAGGCCCTTATTACTAGAAATAACCCTGACAAATTTCAAGAAAATCGGTTTCAGGGTATTCAAGATAATTACAAAAGAAATATTTTTTAAAAAAAGTTTAACACCCTGTATCTTGGAAACTATGCATTTTCGGACCCGTGTTTATAGGAACTTTTTTCATATTTTTCAATGAGGAATCACCTCCTGAAATTTGGCCGTGCATTTTTCGAACACCCTGTATTAAGATATTTTTATTTAGTATTGATCACCCTGTATAATACAATTTATGTTAAATGTAAAAAAATCATATTTAGTGGTTATATTTAAGTAAATTATGTTAAAATTTTTAACTTTTAATAAAACATAACACTTAATCCTATTTATGCCAAGATTTTATTAAATTCGACCAGTGTGCGGCGATAGCAACCCCTGAAGAACCTTTTCGAGGTACCTATATTAGCGTTGGGGCAAATTGATACGGCAGCCCATATACGTAGACTGCGACAAAGACCAGCGCCATACAGGCCAGCACCTCGTTCGGTGCTTTTATCTCGGGGCGATACACCTCTTCAATAGGCGATACTATTACAAAAAAAACAGTTCTTTTCAGAACCACAATATATTTTTAAAAAGAATTTCGTGTAACTATATTTGTTAAAAGTCCATAGTACTATGTTTTTTTTTAATAAAGAGAGAGAGAAAGAAGTGTGTAGAAAAGTTGAAAAAACATTGTTTATCTTTTTTATTGCTTTATAATACTAGTATTCTACGTACTCTTGAGAAATCCCTAGCAAGACGAAACATTTGTAGAGTAATATTAAACTCTAAAGTATTAACAATGAAATTAGCCTATTTTTTACTGGTGACGGTAGAAATAAGACGCCAAGATACATTTCATTACATTTATTTGGTTGAGTTAAATACATTGCTTATGGTTTGTAAAAAAATATAAAACAACTTATACTACCACTAAATAAACTTATTTGTAACAACACCATTTAAAATGTTATAAGAAAAGAATGAATCGTGTATTACTAATGCGTTCACTTTAGTGTCCCTAGGGAACTGACTTTTGCTCGTTTAAAATTTTGGTTATGAAACGCAAGCGGGTGAATGCAAAAAAGTGAATTTCTTAAATTCTTACAACACATTCAGAAATATACGTCAGCAACTACCGATCACAAAATCCTGCTGCTAGTAGATAATCACGCATCTCATATTTCTATTCAGGCACTGCACTATTGCTCTGAGAACGGCATTGTTATGTTATCCTTCCCGCCTCACTGCTCTCATAAGTTACAACCGTTGGATCGCTCTGTATATGGGCCATTAAAAAAGCAATTAATTTGGGCTGTGATTCATGGATGCGAAGCAATCCAGGGAAAACTATGACATTGACATTTATAATATCCCATCCACAGTAGCTACAGCACTTCCGATGGCACTGACATCCAGCAACATCCAAGCAGGCTTTAGATGCACGGGAATATTTCCTTTTAATAGGAATATATTTACACCTTTAGATTATGCACCGTCTTATGTCACAGATCGGCCTCCACCAGCAAATAAAGTGACCAACGATGTTAAAATAACCACGACAGAATCAAGAAAAAGAGACCAGATAACCAGAAAAATCAACAAAATAAAGAACCCGCACCAGCGACATCTTTTCTGTCACAGATGAAATCAACAATGAACTAAATATTATTCCTACAGCGTCAACTTCACGTGTTTCGTCAGCTGAGGAGTTTACACCGGAAGCAGTCAGACCTTTCCCCAAAGCCCCGCCTAGAAAAGAAGGAAATAAAGGAAAAAAGAAAAGAAAATCGGCCATATACACAGATACCCCTGAAAAGGAAGAAATTAGGGCAGAATATGAAGAGAAGAAGAAAAAAGCGTTAAGAAAAATTTTTCTGACCCTAAACTAAAACCAAAAAATCTAAAAAAAGAAATCATTTAAAAAATAACAAGAAAGTGATGAAGAAGATGAAGAGTGTTTTTGCCTTGTATGCTGTGAACCATATGGTTCAAGTAAGCCAGGGGAAGGTTGGGTTCAATGCATTGAATGTAAACGTTGGTCACATAAAGAATGCACAAGCCAAGAAGGTTTATACGTTTGCCATAATCTGTTGATCCATAATTTGTTAGGTTAAGTTCACTGTTCCTCTCCGTATAGCATAAAATTCGTTAGGTTAAGTTCACTGTTCCTCCTGGTATAGCATAAGTTTTTGTTTTTATTTTACGTAAGAATATAACTTTTTTGTACTTTTATATAACTTTTGTACTTACATTGAATAAACATCATTTGTTTAAGCTTTTGATCACTGTTACTATCGACCCCACGTAATGTTACAACCGCCCCGGGGTTGGGGGCAATTGTAACATTTGCCGCCACGACAATTTTTCACAAATAATTAAAAACTTTAATGTAACTTAATTGGGCTAAAAGTTCATTTTAAGATTGCCTAATTAAAGATGTTTAATTAGCCTTTGTTTTAAGGCAAAATACCTTCTAACTAGCTCAATGTCAGTCGGGGCACGTGGGTCGTGGATTAAGTAACCTAAACATTCCTTTAACTCCTGTATCAGTACCAGAAATAATTAATTTGATAATTTGTTAGCCCTCCTATTATAGTTTACCACTAAAAAGGTACTTATATATGGGCGCCACCTAAAGTTATAAATAGTGGTGGTAAACTACAGAAGGGTATAGTTCCTATAGGTAAACTAAAACAAAACAATCAGATTCCAACACAAAATAAAAAGACAACGTATAAAATATGCGTGTTCTTTATTTAAGAGCAATTTAATCTTGATTAAAAAAGATGGGTGTTAATCAGCAAAGAAAACATATAAAAAACTCTAGCGCTTAACGTTTGCAAACATTATTACACCGCTTTAACAAAATTTACCAATTTAAATAAAAAATTTAATCGTCTAAGTTAATGTAGTTTACTATTTTGTTTCTTTCTTCAAGATGCAGTATGTGATTTTAGACAAATCAATAAAAAACGGTGTACTTTAAAAGGTTTTAACTGTGTAGTCAAACTTACCTGAAATCCTCTTTAAAAGGTCCACTAGATGTTAGAGTGGGATTCTCACACTGGTTACTGGCTGGGGCCTACAACTCCGGATTCAGACAAGTGGCATACGCTGGTCGTAGATCATAAGGAGTGGTCAGCTTGTGCGGTAGGTTATGGCATGCCTCACAATAAGCAGGCAACTTAAATCTGGCTTCCTTAAGCGTAGGGAACAGATAGAAAATAGAACATAGAAGAAGGAAGAACTGGGCTTATCTAAAACAGTATCAAATTATTAAAACAAATTCAAAGGCAACGTGTTTTTGAGGTTAGGTTTCGACATTCCAAGAAAAAGTGAATTATGCAAAAATACTAACGCAAAATATAAGTATAGAAAAAGACATACCTTTCAGGCTAAAGATGGACAAGAATTAATGATTATTAACAGAGATTATTCAAAATTAACATCAAATCACAAAATTGCCTTCTAATCGTAGCCACGGTCTGACAGAAAGTGTCATTTGAAGTCTCTAAATGTCCGACCAAAATTTGACACTTTGTCGAACCACTTTGGCAAATTTCGGCGAGTCGACTCCGAGATGTACTCGAAATCCGACGGCTACCAGCCCAAAGAATTAAAAGACATGTGAAATGCCGCTGCTTCCCTCAAAACCATGGACTCGAGAAAGGTTCATAAACCACAAAAATATTAACCGGTCGCAGAAATCTCATTTGTAAAAGTTAACACTAACAGCTAGCGAAGCCTCTAGTAGATATATGCTCAAAGAAAAAAAATCAGGTTACCTTTACAGAGTACCGTCACTCTAATGAAACGCTTGTCGGGCTCACAGGGTTCTAGGCCACAGGAACCCTTTAGCTTAGTTTGCGATGTTAAGTCACTGCGCACTAGACGGCGCTAGGGGTACTAAATAAAATATAATAATAAGCTAGGAAAGTCACTGTAATTAAATTCGCAAACTGCACTGTTACAAAACTATAATTATTTAAAAACCTTAATAACCTATTTTAATTTTGCTTAAACATGCAATTAAGGCCTGAACGAAAAAAATTGTTTATATCTGTTATAGTTTTCCCGAAATTGGTGTTTGAATTAAAAATGTTACTTTTGACCCCGGTCTACCTTATATTAGCGTTGGGGCAAATTGATACGGCAGCCCATATACGTAGACTGCGACAAAGACCAGCGCCATACAGGCCAGCGCCTCGTTCGGTGCTTATCAATAGGCGATACTATTACAAAAAAAACCGGTTTTTTTCAGAACCACAATATATTTTTAAAAATAATTTCGTGTAACTATATTTGTTAAAAGTCCATAGTACTATCAATAAAACTGATACTGATTTAAAAGTTTTAACATATAGGTTTTATTTAAATTCGCATAGGGCTATTCCGCATTACAGCGCTCGTGTAAACTTAAAATGAATATGTCTGTCTATATTAATAAATTATATATGCACACATTTAGCAAACAACAAAAAAAAGTATTAGGGTAAGGGGAACACCCCGGCAAAGCGAATAGTCCCCATTATGCCCAAACTATTCGTTTGACATCAACCTCGCGGTCAGAGAAACTTTTGGCCATCATGTCTCAATAAGCGGCAAACACGCCGAGTCGCGCAGCGTCTTGACGACGGTAAATTGTGTTTTCCATAAATTATTTTTAAATATTTCAAAGTAAGTGCTTTGATGATATTTATTATATTATTTGTTTGTCATCCTTAAGCGTACCATAGTTCTATTGTATGTTAAAGTGGCTTATATTATACTAATTATAAAAACAAAATCACCATTTTTTGCAAGATTTGGCCTAACCTCAAAAATGGCATTGTTGGGCAATGTGAATAGGGCAAAGTGGATATGGTATCCATTTTACCCGGGTTTAAGAATATTTAGTTGTAGATTATAAAACTCATATTTTGTTGAAAATGGTGAATAAATCCAAAAACAAAACTAATCAATACCATTAATTTAGGTAAATCTGGAGAGCTAGTAAAGGGACTGATAAAAAGTATGGGATGGCTGATTCAACTCTATACAGACTAGTCAAGAGTAGTGTAGTTACTCTAAAATTTGGCTGATTCCATACCATTTTCAGTGAAGATTAAGAGACGAAGCTAAAGTTCAATCTCAAAATCATAGATATATGAAAGAAGAGCAAAAGCAAAAGATTAAGAAAAATAAAGTAAGAAATATTACTAAAAAACTAAATAAAGAATCAAAAACATTCCTAGACTAACTGCTAAAGAAGTAACAACCAAAAAAGTTTTGTAGATAAAATATGATTTTTGCGGTAAAATATATATTAAAGAAGATAATCCAATTGAGGATTGGATTCGTCATAGTACATGTCTAAAATGGTGTCATGAACATTGCTCCGTTTTGGAAGGTTATGAAGAATATACCTATCTGTGATAACCGCCATTCTTAATTTTTAAGATATTACCTTTAAACGTGAATTTAAGTTTTTTACTGTATTAAGTTTTGTTTTAAAATATAATTTTTAGATTTGTGTAATTAGAAGATGGTAATTCACTTTACCCGGGCACCATATCCACTTTACCCAGGAGTCTGGGCAAAGTAAATAATATGACACATTTTGGAATTTTATTTTTAGTTACTTACTTGTGAACTTAATTGAGTACAAAATATGTAGACGCAATTAATAAAGATTGATTTGTAGTATTTATTTTGTTGCTATCTCTTATACCTTTCTTGATAAAGTCTCAATCATCTTAAGGTATTCACTTTACCCGGATTTCCCCTATGCATTTTTTCCCGGGAACCAACCCAAAAAGGGTCAAGTCAGGTAAAATTTTATTTATAATATTTTAAGTGCCACAAACAAGAAGTTTCTTAACAAGAAAACACCATGTTAGCACCTAAATATATTTAAAACCGCTAATGCTGTATTTATGAAATGCGGAATTTAAGGGATTTTGTGCAAGCTTATTAAAACAGTAAAATCTGCATGTGCACTGTTGCCAGATTTTATGAAGATAAAGTCGTTGAAATCTTATTAAAGTGGGCATATCTAAATCATTGCAATTAAAATAAATTTGGCGTTTTATTTTAAATAACAAAATTATTACGTGTAGGGCCAAAATGCAAAATCTGGCGAAAATGCCAATATAAATGTTAAATTTTAATTTTTTCGAAAACCAAGGTAGATTTAAAAATAATTAAATAAATTAAAAAGTTATATTATTAATTGCTAAATTATTAAAAAATATAAAAACGTAAAAACAGTCAGTGATTTTTTTGCTCAATAATATTAGTTTCGGTGCCCCCTGAGACTGCACTGGACCCAATAATAACTATATGGTTAGGGCTAAATAGACGCCTTATTACTTTAAATAAATATACTAAATTTTATCTAAATCGGCCTAAGAATATTAAAAATATATATAAAAAACTGACTTTTTTCTTAAATTTTAACGCCCTGTATCTCAGTAAGGAAGCAACTCCGGGCATATGTTTATAGGAACTTTTTTAACCCATAACATAAGGAATTACACCTTTAAGTTTGCTCCTAAAGTTCTAAAACACCCTTTATAATTTATTTTTAGGTATTTAGTACCTATTCTTTTTGTTTTATACTTTTTATTTAATTAAGATCATTAAATGTCTTACAACAAGGCAGAGCTAACCACCGATTTTATATTGGGGTAGTTGTGGAAAATATGTAATTCGCCATTTTGTTGCAGCGACAATCTTGGATTTTATTTTTTTCCAAGTAAGCCCTATTTTACAAATCAACCCCTTTAGATGAATATCCGTTTTAAGGGAGTTGTGGAAAAAAATATACTATCAGCCATTTTGTGGCGGCGGCCATCTATTTATTTTTATTTTTTTTTGAATGTTTTATTCTACGAATTAAACCCTTTTATTTAATAGGTAATGGTAAAAAAATAGGTCATTCGCCATTTGATGGGGGCGGCTATCTTAAATTTAATTTTTTTTTCATAGTGGGCTCCATTCCACCAATTGAGCCCGTTTATTTGATACCCATACTGAAGTTATAGTAAAGAAATATTAAATCCGCCATTTTGTATCGGCGGCTATCTTGAATTTACAATCATAAAGAATATATTATATTGTATTGTTATCAAGATTAAGAGTGTGTACCAAATTTCAGATCGATCGGTTTTTAGGAAGGGGGTCAAATTCTTTATCAAAGTAACATAATCAGTAATTTTTAATAAAATGTCTATTACATTTCTAAGGCGCGTTCAAGGAATTAGTTAACGTTTGGCCACTTGTTTACTAATTAAATTATTATTAAAAAATTTAAACCAATAGCCCTTGAACCTATGTTTAGGGGTTACAACTTTATCTATAAGTAACTTATTTATTAATATTTTTTTTAGGTTCTCTTAATTTTTACCATATTATTGCAAGGGCCGAATGGCTTTTCATAATATATAAAAAGGTAAAGTTTTTTAAAATATTTATTAAATATAATAAGAAATAATAATTTAGCCCAAAACTTTTTTTAAATAATTTTTATGGTTTAATTTTATAAATTTTTATGCCTTTTTTAGGAAATAGATCACTGTTTATATTCTTTTATTATCGTTACTAAGTTTTTGACAAAATAGTTAATGTTAAATAGAAACTATTTCTTAATTGTCGAATATTAAGTAAAATATAGCGCCAAAGAATTGTGGGTATTTAAAAGTATGCCCCGGACTGAACATTAAATGTATAACAGGCTTTCGGCATTTTTTGTAATATTTTTTTGCTAAACCAATTCATTTTCGAAAAGCTATACCTTGTTTAATAATAATCATATAACTATATATTGCGTCTGGTTCAAAAAAGATTACCTTATATTGTTAACACAAACACCCATTTACAAAATTTTCAATCCAGCTGTGTACAGAATTACACAAAATAGATTTCTACAAGCTATTTATTATTGCTAAAATTTAATTACTGCAAATTTGTAATGAAATCCCAACACATTAGAAAAGCAGTAAATAGGAAGTTATATATGTCATCTGTTCATAAGCAAATATTATTTGAACACCTTAATGGTGAACAAAATTAATATTAATTAGAAGCGGTATATATTTTAATTAAAATAGATTTTTAGAATTAAAATCTATATTTATAGAGGTAAAATTTTTATTCATTTAATCTAAAAATAAGTGCAAAATCACTTTGTTTTATTTATTTTTTATAAAATAACATACACTGCTCAAAAAAATTAGGAGAACACTTCTTAATACATCTATAACTTTTTAAGTTGAACTGATATACAAATGAGACATCCAAATTCTTAAAGCCACACACTTTCTCCTAATAAATTGATAAATATAACATGCAAAAAATATTTATTTTTAAGATATGACTAACAGTTTAAAAACACAACGAAAAACGATGTCACGATAAAGTGACCTATGCTGGGTTTAGTGATGTAGTAGGCTGGGTAACAGTAATAAATTGTTGTTAATGTCAATTAGATGCCAACAAGATTAAAGTGCAGCATCTTAGTAAAGTAGAAGGCTCGTGCTATTTCTTTGATTGAAAATGAATTTCGTATTAGGCAAGTTGCAAGAATGTTTCTTCGCAGTCCTTCTGTTATTCAGCGTCTGTGGGATCGTTATAAAGAGACAGGTCAGTATAAAATACGCATTGGACAAGGTCGAAAAAGGAAAACCATCGCAATTCAAGATCGATTTTTAGTTCTTTTGTCTTTGCGTAATCGTATGCTAACAGCAAATGATCTTTAAACTGCTCTCAGGGCGACTCACCGAGTCGATATTTCCAACCAGACGGTTAGAAATTGATTAAGCTAAGCTAAAAGCTAACTTGAAACCCAGAAGACCCGCGCGAAAACCAATTTCGACAAGGCGTCACAAAATATGCCGTTTACCTTTTGCTCGTGAGCATATTAATTGGCAACTTCGACATTGGACCCAAGTGCTATTCACCGACGAGTCGAGATACCGTCTTACACGTTGTGATGGTCGAGTACGTGTTTACAGACGTCCTGGTGAACGGTATTCTGCCGCTGCAGTAGGAGAAGTTGAAAATTTTAGTGGAGGCTCTATAATGGTGTGGAGTAGGATAAGCATAGAAGGAAAAACCGACCTTGTGGTAATTCAAGGAACTTTAAACGCTCAACGTTACATTGATAATGTACTCGAAGAACATGTTGTACCTGCAGCTTATGGTGTGAGCCAAAATTTTATTCTAATGCATAATAATGCGAAAGGACATACTGCAGCAATTACCAAACATTTTTTACGAGTACGAGGTATTGACACAATGGGTTGGCCTGCGATTTGTCTCGACCTAAACCCTATAGAACAAGTTTGGGATTTGTTGGACAGACGTATTCGGAAGAGATCAAATGCACCTTAAAATCTCCTACAGCTACAAAAAGCATTAATCAAAGAATGGGAAAATATACCCTAGGAAGATCTTCAAAGAATCATAAGAAGCATGCCAAGAAGGTGTCATGCTGTTATTCGCGCTAATGGAGGACACACACGATATTGAACCCCACAGAAACTCAATACCGCAATGTCCTACACAAAAATGTAGCTATCGTCACATTGTTTTTTGTTGTGTTTTTAAACTGATAGTCAAATTTTTAAAATAAATTAATTTTTGCATGTTACATTTATTAGTTTATTAGGAAAAAGTGTGTGGCTTTTAGAATTTGGTGGTCTCATTTGTATAGCATTTTAACCTAAAAAGTTATAGGGGTAAAAAGTGTTCTTCTAATTTTATTGAGCAGTGTTTTTAATTTAAATTAAAATTTAAATAAGGCATATTTTAGTTTTTGCTATTCGCACTTTTTTAATTGCTGACAAATTTTGGACTTTTTAAGCCTATATTTCAAAAGACAAAATGTAAAATATAGTTATAGTAAGAACATTTTAAAAGCGCAAATTCGGTACCCTTTGGAAATAATACAAAAAAACATAAAAAAGGCCGCCTGCAATCGGACTATTTTATACAAAGGCGCCGCTATCCTTTACAGCGATGCGCCGATACACTATGGGATAGAAATCCATTATTTTGGCCAAAAAGCAAGTTTGAAATTTTAATGGCTCATGCTGTGTATTTCAAAGTAGATACTCCAAACTACATGTACGCAAAATTATAAAAGAATATGACGACTTCTATTGGGGTAATAAGAAACTTGAAAATGTATTTTAAGTAAACATAAATATACAACATTTAATCTACTTAGTTTATTATTAGCCTTGTTTACTAAAAAATAATAAGAGCTATTAGCCTTGTTTCCTAAAAATAATTAGAGCTATTGTTGTGGTTATGGATTTTACAGAATCTACCCAACAAAACAGTGTTTTTTATTTATTTTATACGTTGAAAAATAAAAAAGTTGAGAAGATGTATCTCTATTACGCGTCTAAGAATAATTTAAAATTATTTTTCTGATTTGGATGGTCATATTTCCGAAACTAATTAAGATAGACACATCAAATGTAGTATTTTTTAAAGCATTTTAAAAGATTTTTTGGTGGTAATATATCCCATTTAAAAAAATCATTCCTATTGTCGTACCCTGTATATCATATGAAATAATAATCATCGGATTACTGATTAGAATACTACCGAATTAACCAAACAAGCTGACATTTTAGTTTATTTTGTACAATAAAAAATAATAATGTTAAGGGGGTGTAAATTGATAATAACATATAATAAGTTTTAGGTTTCCAAAAAGCATTTGTAATAATTTATAATATTTTTTCAGTAAAAGGCATCTCATTTTAAGTTCCTTCATAAGTAAGGTTATTTTTCTCGTGTGATGACAAACACTTTTTTATTTAATTGATAATTGTATTGCTAGAAGTAACTAAAAGTTATTGTGTCTTTTTATTTTAAAATATAAAATAATAGCGTTTTTGCCCAAAGTAATAATATAAAAAAATAATATTTTGCTTTTCTCCAGAATAAAAATAATAAATTAGTATTTTAGAAAAACGATTTTTTTTATATATTACAAAAACCTTATCTGTTCTTGTAATAATATAATAAAAGCTAAAAAAATATTAATAAATTATTAAATATAAAATACATTTTTTTATTTGGGTTATATAAAAAATTAAAAGTTAAACATATTCAGAGATAGTTGCAACCCCAAAACATTTTTAATACAGGGTGTTTAACTAACTAGCTAGAACTAACATTTAAACTATTGCCTTAAAACCAATAATATTTAAGCAATTAAATAACCTCAAACTACCGCCATGATACAAAGATTACAAGAAGGTAGGATCAACAGCGATTCCAAATTGGTTAGCTTTGCGCATGACGTAGCGATGTGACTTTTTTGGCGCAATATTTAAATTTATGTCCAAAGAAAGTCCGAAAGTTTTGTGAATTGCAGTCATTTTTTTAAATATGAGGACGAGTATAGAGAAATATCTTTCTAGAATATTATTACTGTTAAGTCAGAAAACTGCCAAAAAGCAATGTTAAACGGCAAACTAAACATCTAAAGCACATCTAAAGACACGAAAACAAACGTATGGTTTCAACTTTGTTTACAAATTTAGTCACATTATTACGTCAGAGACGGTGGTCACGTGATAAACGTCATGCGCAAGATCCTACCTTTTGTATTTGTTGTATCATGAACTACCGCTTCTTTCAATAGGTAAATAGCTGTTTAGCAAGTTGGGATTGTACAGGGTAACACATTTTTTTAAATTTTATGTATGTATTTTGGACAGGTAAAAATAATTAACACTTTGCTTTGGCCGTTTAATACCTTTATCATTTAATTATTTGTAGTTATTTGGGTACAGGCCAATAATGGATTTAAAGTACCAAAAAAAAATTTAACAAGTAAAAAGAGAACTAAAACTTTTGGTAACAAGTCTGCCACCGTTGTCAAGATACATTGAATAAAAATAAAAAATTTAATAATTGACTATTATTAAGGTTTAAAATTTTAACATTTTAGCTTTTTTATTTACCCAAATTACTACCATCAAATAAATGTATCCGCCGAACTAATACAGAACATATCTTCACCTTTATCATTTTCTCACAGGAAAGGTATACCTTTTTTAATTGATATCTTGTGTAGCGTTTTTTTATAAATTCGCCTTTTAAATACTAGCATTTTACATGTAATAAAAAATGTAATTTATTTGAGAAAATCCTTATTACATAGTAAAATTATTTAAATTGTTGTTGTTTGAGCCCCTTGAACTTTATAATACATATAAAAATTGTTTTTAAGAATTTTATCGCATTTTAAAGATTTCTTTTATATAAAAGTATTATATTATTACATACAAAATGCTGGTTTGTCTGTATTTAAATTGTTGAAAAACAATACAAGATATTGATTTTCATAAGGTGTGCCTTTTTCGTAGAAAAATGATTAAGGAATCAAACAATTAGGGCAAAATGTTAAATTTTTTACCTAACCCCCTATATAAAAAGTAAAATTTTTCTAAAATATTAAATAAATATAGCGTTAAAAGAATTAAAAAAATAATATTTTCTGGAGAAAAACCAATATATTTATTTAAATTTATATTCCCAGAAAACAAAATACTATGAAAAAAGTATTAATGTTACACTTCAAGGGTTTAATTTAATAGTTACATTAAACAACACCGCTAAAAAAATTAAAAATATGTTTTCAAATGTGTTAATATACCGGATGTACACGAAATTACTAGCAAGCCTGTAATTTTTTCAAAAAGTGTTGAACGATTTTAAAAATTTGGTAGAACGTATGTTTGGATAGGATGCATATTTCTGATTTTATGTGGCACAACCTGTTCAACCAAAAGTGATTTAAACTTTAATATTTTAAACGGAACACTCAATATATTTTTCTAAAAACCGATTTTGCAGGCAACTCTAAAAAATACATGTACCACATATTATACCTATCTTAATAAATTTTTGAGAAAATGGTTTTTAAAAATGTTATGTTAACCGCCATTTTTATCGATTTGTTAAAAAACAAATGATGGTAGACACGAACGAATATATAGCTTTTTTAATGTGGGAGGGAGAGGGGTTCTGGTTACTTCTGGTTAGTCTAAAATTTTAGTAAAAAAGTCCTTTTTTCTGAAATTACACACAGTTTATATATTTTTTTCCTACAACATAAAAATTCTGATTTAACCGAAAGTGCCACAAAAATTGCCTCTCGGCAGTAAAGAACTTCAATAATTTGAAAGAAAACCACTACCTTAAGATTTAAATTTAAAATAGGCACCTATCTTTTTGCTAATAATCTCCTATCTCTAAACCTATTAGTTTTTAAGATATTAATAGGGAAAGTCTAATTTTTTTTTGCTATTTTCATGGCAGCTTAGCGTTTTACTATTATTATCTTGAAAACTATTTAGTCCAGAGATAGGATATATTTAGCAAAAAATAAAATGCCTGTTAAATGTAAGCCTTAAGGTAGTCCAATTAAATTATTTTTTTTTTTCTGAAAGTAAATTTTTGGTGCATTTTTGGTAAAACCGGGAATTACATTTTTACGATTAAAGGATATAAGGCTTATTAAATATGTGTAGGAAAATTACATGACAGCGTTTTCCAATACAAATAACAAAGCAAAGAGCACTTCCGGTTAAACCAAAATTGCCACATAAGGCTTACAACATTAAAAATCTTCATCGTATCCAACCAAACATCACACCAAAATTTTAAAATCCTATAAAACTTTTACAGAAACTAAAAAGCTTAGAGTCATTTCTTGAGCACCCGGTATAGTCATCCAAATTGGGTGTATGCGATTAGTAACTGTTTGGTATTTTTCCATTAATATTTGAGGATGTTAGTGAGACAACATAAACCAAATTTTAGACAGGAAATGACAGATATAAATGTCATACTGACAGCTGGGCACCATTTTGAAAAGACAAATTAAAAGAAAAGGGGGATCTTGTGACACCTTATTATAAAGCCACTGACCAGTACTTTATAACCCCAGAATATAAACTAAATACCTTTACCCACTACAAAATGGCGGTATTTTGAATTACCTAAATACCTCATTTAGATGGTCGTATTCCCAAATCTAATAAAGTTAGATACACCTAATGTGGTAATTTCTTAAAGTTCTTTTAGGTATTTATGGTGATACCATACAGGGTAGAGCGAAAAGTATGTTTTTTAATGACGCACCTTGTATATTGTATCACCCATTAAAATATATCTAAAAGAACTTTTAAAAAATGCCACATAAGGTAGATCTGCCTTGATTACTTTTGGAGATATGGCCATCCAAACCAGGTGTTCAGGTAATTTTTAAAGAACCGCCATTTTTGGCAGGTGAAGGTATTCACTTTATATTCTGGGGTTATAAAGAACTTGTCAGGAGCTTTAAAATGATATGCCACAAGACCCCCTTTTCCTTTTAATTTTTTTTAACATGGCGCCCAGCTATTAATGTGACATTTATATCTGTCATTTTGTCTAAAATTTATTATATGTTGTTTTACTAAAGTCCTCAAGTTTCATGAAAAATTACCAAACAATTCAGAAGTTAGGAGGGGGTCGTGACTGAAGACAAGCATTGTAGTATTTGTATTTAATTATTAAATTATTTAATGCATTTTTAAATACAAAAAGTTTATATATTTTATTGTTTATAAAATCAAGAAGCTAAACTTATTTTCCTAAGGAAAATAAACACCTTTTGTAAACCCGCTGAAAAACGAGTAGTTGAAATTCCATTCAGTTCTACATTGTCGGTAACCGAAAAATCCCGCATTAGCACTCAGCACGAAATGCACAATATCGATCTTAATACCCTTTTCAAACTCACAGAGCTTGTTTATTTCCGTATCACATATAAATCTCAAGCTACATTTTCGGTGAACACCGCATACGCAAGACAAACCCATCCAGGGCAATTTTTCACCTTTTCCGAGTTTATATGTAAAATATATTTTCTTGGGTATAAGCAATGCCTTTCCACCAGCTTATATATTTCAGTGGGTTACGTATTTACATGGAATTTATTAGGTTATATTATTTGTGGGATCAACGGCGGACTTATAATGCCAGCATAATCGTGCCAGGAATGTGACAAGTGATAAAATGCTTGTATGTAAAAAAATGCTTTAGTAATGGTAAGGATAATTTATTGGTTTGCAAACGGTGAGACGGCTTAATATTGTGTGACATAAAAATCTTAATATTAACCAAACTTTTTATAATTACATTCGGTATGCATTCTTACTTTATAAAAGACTTTTGTTCTTGGCTCCTTGACAGGTAACAAGAAGATGAGTATTTTCTAAAAATTGGTAAGGTTGCAAGCAAGTGTCAATATTGTGGTAAAAAGAATATCTTTAAAGAGCCACAACTCCTAAAATCTTTCTATAAGGTGGTAAAAGTTACGATATTGATTTTCTTTTGTTAGATTATACAAAAAAAAAATAAAAACAATTTTACATGAAAGTAAAAGCCATAAACTTTTTATGCAAGCTATGTATGATAAATTTTCTATTAGCTTGGTTTTTACAGATGTCGAAAGCTATTTGTTTAACGTAAAAAAGATAAAAGCTATAAAACCTACGCTGATCTTACTGTTTTTCATAGTACCCTGTAAAAAAAAGGTTATACTTATGATATGCATAACAGTCGCAGTAGACTTTCTGTTATTGTTAAGAATAAAGTATTTAAAAAAGGTGCGCGTAAAAAAACACCAAAAATATCAAATTTTCACCACCCTGTAATTAAAAACAAATCCAAAAACCTATATTATTATGTTCATTAGAGTTTTTTCGTACGAATACAGTATTTTTGCAAATTGCAAGATATATTTTTTCACCATTTTTTAAAAACAAATTTTCTTAATTTATTATCTGCACATTGACAATTCTAAAACTTATTATTATAATAAAGGGTAATTGCTCAAAAAACTTTTATAAAATACATTTTTTAACTTTGTTTCAAATCTGTAGAAAGAGCAAAAAATATTTTTTTTATTGTTTTTTAACGCGCATTGTATATTTCTAAATTTATTGAACTTGCACAAAATTTTTTTGCGGCTTTAATGCATAAATTAAATATAATATTTTTTTACAGGGTAATAATTATTTTGGATTTTAACCCCTTTCGTACCTCCAGAAATTTTTGTGATTTAATTCAAATATTAATATTGCCCCCTTCATTAACTAACTCTTTTTTTTCCAGTTGTTTTGGAATTTTGCACTATAGTTCCTGGGCCAGTAATAAAATTCACTTCATAATAATAACATTTTTAAAACCTTTTTTGGGGGTTTTCTTTTGATGAGTATACCACGAATATTTATACCGCCATATATGAAAGCAGCGCGTTAACCCAGCCTGTCAATGTAAAATGTTTCGGATGTCGCACCTAATTGAAACCACAAAAAAAAGCGAATCACAAATATTAAAATTGGTAATGTACCCAGTAAGTAATTATTGATTTAATTTGCCTACAAATGCCAACTTGAAATAAACTTGATAATGTAATAATCTTAAACTAGGCTTAAAGCGCAATGGAATCGCTTGGACTATTTAATTTTATTCAAAACATTCCACAGAAAGATACCTATGTTCCTTTTTTAACATACGAGCAATAAGCAATCTACAAGATATTATATGGTATAAATCGTCCTCACATCACGTAGCGGCGTATCTTTATGTTTAAATTTCACGAGGGTGCTTTTTAGGTATTTTTGTACTACTCTTTTTTAGTAAAATGAAATAGGCTTAGTATTATATTTCTATAACTTTTAAAGATATCAAAATCTAACATATGCCAATTTGTAATATTAAGAAGCAACTTTTTTAAGCAATTACATCAGCTCTAGTCAATTTTCCTACTTTTTGAGATACGCCACATCGTGATATTGCCGACGAAATTGCTTATGGCTACGTGTTATAACTTGAAAATATGTCAAATTATTTTAATTAAACTGCCATATTTTATTTTGTGTGATTATAAATGCATCAGTCCAATGCTAATACAGGGTGTCCGACTATATTTTAACCCATTTTCACCGCGAATAATTTTAGAAGAAATAAAATTATCAAAATGCGGTTTTCGCGAAAAGCCTTAGATTTTTTTAAGTTTCTTTTTATATCCTTGCCATTTGGTTGTGACATTTATTTCTTACGAAAACGGCCAATTTTCGTATATAGGGCAAGTTTGTTATTTTAAATGGAACCCCATATATATTTTTCTATAATCCTTAAATACAATTTTTCCCGCTAAAAAAAATTAACCCAAACCATGACTATTTCAAAAAATAATGGATTTATTGATCTCTAAAAAATTGACTGCATGGCAATAAAGAGTATTATTTAAAACAGGAAATTTGCTACTTACTCATTATTTAATTTTGGTTATGCAAAACTTAAATTAAATAAAAGTTTAAAAACACCAAGAATTACTCACAACGCACAAATAAAACACCAAATACCAAATAACTATACCTGATAACGGTCGACCGTAGATGGGAGATTGGGTTTGGTCGGTCGACGGCGTCAATTTTACCTGGATTTTACGATCGGGAAATCCCAAATTATAAATTAAATTAGGATGAGTGTGACCCTGTCACCGCATAGGTAAACGTTTTCAGTGTTGCAACCACTATATTTATTAAAATACTGCTAATTTTGTCAATGTTGCCAACACTATATTGGGTTTTAAATAAAAATGCTAACCTTTATAACAACTGCGCATGTGCAAGGTGTACAGCAATTCTCCCAGTGTGGGGTAAAAAATTCTTGCGCAGGTCTATTGAAAATATATGGGGATCATTTTCTATTAGCAATCCTTTTAATTTTTACGCACCGGGCTAACTTTTGGCAAACATGTCACTTTTACGTCGGACAAGTTTACTAAAATATTTTGCATGCAATTTTTAAACATTGTGCTAAAAATCGCAAAGATTACCTTTACGAAATTTGCGCAATCCGATATCTAAAACATGTCAATGGGTCTTACGCTTTCGTGACTGTAACACTTACGATTTTTGGCACAATGTTTAAAAATTGCATATAGAACATTGTGGTGAACTTGTCCGATAAAAAGGGACGGATCGGGCAAACCGTCCCACACCCGAAACATTTGACGCTCTTCCATATATGACGGTATGAATATTTGTGGTAGACTCGTCAAAAGAAACCCCCTAAAAAGTTTAAGTGTGATATTATCATAAAGTAAATTTTATTACTGGCCCAGGTATATGGTTAAGTGTTTTAAAAAAAACGTTCTAAAATGTTTCCAATTTTCGGACTAACTATTAAAAGTATTATTGTATCAGGACTCGAGGACAGAAAGAGTAATTGGTATTTGAAAATAACTTTCAATTTTACATAACCTTTTTATTTAAACTTTTAACAAACCTTCAAATGCTAATAATTTGAACAATATTTTACCTTTTATATCATATAAAATTAAAAGAAAACCTCATAGAGGGTTTTCAAGTTTTCTCTCGGTAACTGTATTTCTTAACACTTTTATTAAACGTAATCTCATACATTAGTTAACTTAACCCGGCTAAAACTCATATAGCTGTATATAATTCTTTTAAAATATTATAAAAATTTGACAAATAGCGGCTACTTAATAATTTCAAAAGTATAAAGGTATAAAAGATCTTAAATAAACTACATCGATTGTATACGGAAGATTTACTACCAACTACTTTTACAGAATTAAGGTTGGGCCCTACATAACCGCAATGAGCTTGTGACCATGCGTTTTCCTGGTAAAATGTAGGTGGATAAGGTTCCAAAAGTTTGAATTTAATAAAACTGCACTAATATGAGTAAATTATACCACGCTTTAAATTACACCTGATCATAAATTAAATCTTTACAAATAAGGGTGTTACAAGTTTTAAAGTTTGGCCACATATCTAGTCCTGCATCGTAGCACGGCCGTGTCTCGGATTTGAAATGTACCGTTGTAATTAAATTCCATAGACTTAATATCATCGCTCTGTGCCCGACCACATAGCCCGCACCGCATTTTAACAAGTAAACAAACATTAGTTTATTTGATTTCTCAAAATAATAATTCAAAAAACACGTATAAAACAAAAAATAACAATGTATTCGTGAGTTTTACTTACATATTATTCACAAGATGTAACAATAAAATTAATTTTACACTTTTTAATACTTATTAAATCACTTTTCTTGTATTTTTGTTTACAACAACTAACCTTTAACCACAAACGTTTAATTTTTATACGTACATTGAACTGAAATAAAAAGTGACGCCCGTAAACTCAATACTTGCGTCGGGGAACATCGGCGCTATCCGATCCACGTATGATTTCATTTGCTGGGCATGTTTCAGACCGTACGAGACACGGTCGTGCTCCGGTGCGGGTCTTGTGGGACATTGGTGCGGTTATGTGTGGCCAGACTTTTACCTATACTACACTTGTTTGGATACAAGGGAACAGAGATAAGTAGGAATATTTGTTTTATTTAAACAAAGAGATATACATACAAAAACAATATTTTCGAGGGCATGAAAAGTTCTTTTGAATTAATTTGCCCAACTTTACGCTATCACCGTGAAATCGGTCTCGGTGTGGTTATGTGTGGCCCTACCTTAATGAGGTTAAACGCTGATACACATTTAAGTTAAAATAAAGCGCTTTGCGGTCTCATGTTTTTAAATAATTGTACACTAGCGGACCCGTGTCCACTTCGCTGGGCGTCATTATATGAACTTTTTGTTTAATCATAATAAAATATAGCCTATAACACTCCTAACTAGTGTGGCTTTCTAATTGTGAAAGAATTTTTATAATAGGTTTATTACTTCCAACGATTAGCGGCTACAAACAAACCCACAAACAAAATTACAAACTTTACCTCTTTATATATTAATATATTAGTATAGATTAAACTATTTTTAAGCTAAATCATGCTTAAAATATGTTAGTTTAATTAACTAAATTTATAGGTTTTTAAAATATACTTCATGAGAATAAATATAGTTTTTATCTGTTAGGCAATTAGTTGAAAGCAGGACTTTTTCAAACTATTTTTAAATATTTTGGGCAAGTAATTTAATTGATTTTGCTATAAAAACAAAGACAACACACTACATACCTATACTGGGTGTTTCCTAATTGCGGTAAAAAAATTAAAGCCTATTCCTGAGTTATTTTTATTTAAAAAAAATCTATAAACATGAGTCCCCAAAATTATTTTTTTGGATACAGAGTGTTAGTTTTTTAAAAACTTAAAAATTCATATGCCACTTTTTTATACAATTTGTAAGACTAGATATAAATTTTATTTAATTAAGTTTTTGTTGTTTTTGTTACATAATTGTTAATTTAAAAAAAATAATATTTTAATGATTTTTGCATGGTCCAGCTTTCGAATTTTAGGTTTTTCTCTGGAAAACTGAACATGCTACGTAAAAATATTAAAAAAAAAGTGTTGTTTAGGTGTTTTCTTGTAAAAAGGATAAAAGTAGCAAAAAGGGTGATTGGTGTACATTTGTTTGTCAATAGTTTCAGCGGAGATGCACCCTGCGCTGCCACTGGTCCCACTTATTATAAATAAAATTAGTTTAGGGCTAAATAAACTCTTTATTTTAGCAAACTTTACAGATAAACTGTATTAAAAATGGATAGAGCATATTTAAGATATTAATTAATATTTAATTTTCTTTTTAAATTCTAACATCCTGTGTCTTAAAAATAAAGCATTTCCGGACCTAAGTTAATAAAAACTTTTTAGAAAATAAGCTTACGAAAACGACTTTCAGTTTTTAACTGTAACTAGGAAACACCCTGTATAACACAATTAAAAGTTACAGGGTATAAAAAAACACAGCCACAAAAGAAAGACTGACCTAGACACGGTCACATCAGGGTTAAGAAATTACCCAAACAGTGTGGTGCATAAAATATGCACAAAATGGAAGTTTTCTTTTATTTACCATTGGTCGGAAAATGTTATTTTTTATAAAAGTTGGTGCAGGGTCCCAAACATTATTAGCAGTAATTAGTTTTATTAAAAGGTAAAAAATATGTATAATAGGTTAAAAAGTTAAAACCGCCTAAGGGTAAAGAAATTTTTCTATAAATATAAAGAAAATAATAGAAAACTTATTTAAAATTATAATCTTTGTTTAAATACCAAGTCATAGCCTCCGGTTTAAGTTTAACTTTTTTTGTTTCTTTTTAATTAACCCTAAATAATAAAGTTAAGTAAGTGAAGTTAACGGTTAAATAAAAAAATATAAATTCAGTTAAATTTTACAAATTTATTTCAATTTATTCAAATTTGTCTAAGTTCATTTAAATTAAAAAAAATCCAAACAGAAACCCTAACTTGGTATTTAAGCAAAGCTTTAAATTTTAAATACCTTTTTGTTATTTTATAAAACCAGGTACTTTACTTAAAAGCAGTTTTTATTCTAAGTGTTTAACCTAGTTTGTATATTTCTTAACTTCTAATAAAACTGAGTACTGCTAACACAATTTGGGACCATGCAACAACTTTTATGAAGAATCTTTTTAATGCGTTTACTTGGACTTAGGAAACTTTTTATAAACCAATTATTTTTAAACCAAAAAGGCAAACATCATATATTAGTTGCTCATACCGCGTAGGGAAAGAGCATGCTGACAGTTTAATTTTCAGAAGCAATTTATTTTAGAGTGTTAGTGCGACCTTTCATTAAAATGGCTATGTATGACCACGAAATCACATTAAAGTTTGAAGCTTTATTGTCCTATGGAGAAGTTCGTAACTTTACGTTCAAATTAACGGCAGTTATTACTCCTTGATATTGTGTAGCCATAATTTGTATACATATGAAAGGGGTTTTCAAATTGCGGTAAAAAATTAAGGGCTGAGCTCATTCTATAAAAAAAA
The DNA here is from genome assembly GCA_014170235.1 of Listronotus bonariensis. Taxonomy (NCBI): domain Eukaryota; kingdom Metazoa; phylum Arthropoda; class Insecta; order Coleoptera; family Curculionidae; genus Listronotus; species Listronotus bonariensis. Next base: position 49,959 of record JACEGR010005010.1, on the reverse strand, counting down.
AATACCAATAAAGTGTGTTATAAAATGTCGACACAAAATGTTACCACACATTCCTTGGGACAAAATAGAACTGTCTAAACCAATTTACCTTTGTCGAAAACTTAATCGTTTGCGACATACAGGAGGTTAAAGTTTCCATTTTATTATATTTATTTTCCAATATCTTTTTTATTACTAAAAACTTTTTCATAAAATTGGGTATTGGGGAGTTATCGAGGGTGAGAAATCAATATCTGCTCATATTGTTGTATTGTAAAATGTAGAGGTAGCCACCTGCAGTTTTTTTCTTATGTTCAAAATCCCGTAACTTTTTGTGCGTCTCTATCAAATAGCTTCAGTAAAATTGTTTTATTTTACCATATTTTTTATGCTGTTTTTACACTTGATTAAACAATTTCTTTAATGACAGAAGTGTAAAATAAGACATTTTTTGACAAAATTCTTTGAAGCAAATATTAGGGTAAAACCAAACACCACACCAATCACGATAAAATTGAGGTTAAGTAGTTGCCAATGATAAATTTTTAATTCATTGGGTTGATCGTTTTAAAGTTTTGCATCAAATATAGACAAAAAATAGGACGTATTCTAATCCTTCAAACAAAAGAAAAGTTTCCATTAAAATATGTCCTAAACCTCCCAACTTTTAAGGTATACGGTGTTAAAGGTTTAAGGAAATGGGTTTTAACATAAATGATTTTAAAATATTTTTACCAGTGGCGTTAATACGAGATGAATACTGGAAATTTTCAAAAACTAAAATATGGTCCATTATTGCTTTTTCCAAAGGCCCTGAATATGCGCCAACTCATATTCCCTGACTAATATTCTTAGCATTATTTAAGTATATATTCGCTTATGTCTCTAAGTTATTTTCCGCATATCTGTAAAGGAATATTCGTTGCACATTCCAGGTATATGCGATATGACCTAAAAAATCGTTGTTTTATAAATAAAAGAAATATTCATCCTATATATAATTTTTTTCGCCGCATATTGGTTACGCATTAACGGTAATGGTTATGACATCTCTCCGTCCAAATTTCTGTTTTTTTTTAAATACTTAAAGTTCTACGCGAAACCTACGCCCAATCACAACAACCTATCCTCTTAACCAATCAGGCGTTGGGATGCACCTGGCGCGGCGTGGCGTGGCGTGGCGTCACATAGGTAAGTTCCAATATACAATATACATCTTTTTAATCTTTTAGCTATAAGTATTAACCGATCACATGACCTTAAATTAAAATATCTATAAAGGGGTCCTGTGATCTGTCAATATTTTGAGCTATAAGATGTAATATTGGAACTTAGTATTGAACTTGAAGAGAACATAACCTCAGTTTGGTTGGTGTTTTGTGCATTTGATTGTTGGTTTTTATTATTGCGGTGCTGTGCAATAGCATTCTTGTGGAAGCTGAAAGTGTGATTTCGGTTGTTTTACTAGATTTCCAGAGTATAGTTATACATGAAGCAAAAGACAATTAACCAACTATATAAGACATAAGGTAATTATAAGTATTATAAAATAAAATGTAAAACTTATCTGGATTTTTATATATGTTTTTAGAATTTAAGCATCAAGTTCTAACAAAATTGAACATTATTGTGGCTAAATTAATATAACAAGAGAACAGAAAATTCTTGTGAGGACGAGATCGTACAAAAAATTAAAAGATGGCTTGCTAAAGCAAAGGAAAAATGAATAATGGAACTAAAAGAAAAAAACAGTAAGCTATTTTTTTCTAAACTGTTGTTGCCTTTAACTATGACATTAAATAAAAACCACTTTGCACTAAAAGTTAAAAAAAACTGCTTGGTCAAGTGCAAAGCTTTTTCATATAGTAATAATATTAAGGGTAATTTTCTAGAAACCTGCGGCAACTCCGATTTTGACGAAATTTGGTATACGGGGTTTTTGAGGCGCTGATCACGAATCTAAAAGAATTTTTGGTGGAAACGTTTCGTTCTTAAGATATTCATCATCAGACTTGAATTTTAAACTAATCCTATTTTTACAATATTCCCCTTCTTTTGCACACAATTCTTGATTTAAAGCTAAAGTGGCACACAATATTTGATTTTTACCGTTTAAAACCCCATTTTTTACGTATTTTACATTATTTTTGCATTAAATTGCATAATTATTTTGAATCATTTCAATCCCAGTGTGCCATGAAGCCCTATGTGTATGTATGGTTGCCGCATTATCAAAGAACAGCCACGCAATTTAATTCAAAAATAATGTAAAAAACGTAGAAAAACGGGGTTTTAAAAGGTGAAAATCAAATATTGTGTGACACTTTAGCTTTAAATCAAGAATTGTGTGCAAAAAGAAGGGGGAATATAGTGAAAATAAGCTTAGTTCAAATTTGAACTTTAATGATGAATATCTCGAGAACGAAACGTTTCCGCCAAAAAAATATTTCAGATTCGTGATCAGCACCCCAAAAACCCCCGTATCCCAAATTTCGTTAAAATCGGAGTGGCCGCAGGTTTCTAGAAAATTACCATATTAAGTTTTATTATTGTAGGTAGTGGATCATATAATTCTTTTAGATTAATGTGGTTGAAATCTAGTTGTTTTTTAGGTTCTCTCAAAATGATAGAGAATCCCTGAAGGGGCCCACCACTGATGCCGATTTTTTTTTTAATGTGGGTACTATATTATACTTATGTATTATGTATGTAATACAATAATTATGTTTCATACACGTTTGATGTTTTTTTTAGTGAACAAAATGGAAAATAACTGTAAAGTACAACAATAAATAGTATGGTAATTTTCTAGAAACCTGCGGCAACTCCGATTTTGACGTAATTTGGTATACGGGGTTTTTTGGGGCGCTGATCACGAATCTGAAAGAATTTTTTGGCGGAAACGTTTCGTTCTTGAGATATCCATCATCAGACTTGAAATTTAAACTAATCCTATTTTTACAATATTCCCCCTTCTTTTTGCACACAATTCATGATTTAAAGCTAAAGTGGCACAGAATATTTGATTTTCACCTTTAAAACCCCGTTTTTTACGTATTTAACATTATTTTTGCATGCCATATACAAAAACTATTTATAAAATCATTGCACATGTATACCCTAAATATATCATATAAATAAAACTATTTTATATATATAAAAAAAATAACCAGATAATTGCAAAAAGATAGTGAAAGATAAGAGAATTAAAAGGTATTTGTAGCATGACAATATATTAAAAGAGCTTTAAAGTGTAAAAGGTGTTTTAAAAATAAATTTGAACCCTAATGCAGTTTAAAGCCTCCCCAAAAATCGCCATTTTTAATTATTTCATTTTTAATAAAGTAAAAGGCAATATTTTATTTATCTAACTAGCTTAATTTACCAAGATTCTATTTGTAGTCAGTTAAAAATAAGACTTTCGGTTTTTTTTTAATTATATTAAATATTAAAAGGAATGGCTTATTTCTAATCTTTTAGTATTTTACCAAACAAAATATTTTATTAAACGGTATTTATTTATTCTAATTAGGTTTACTGATCTCAAATAATCACAAATAATTTGTAATTACCGAGGTTTTTACTTATTTTATTGGTAGATGTCGCCACCCGGCGGCTTATTAAAACTAATAAACGACCGAATAATAGTAAACCTAACCTTTAATCATTATTTTGCTAGGCCGTAAACCAAAACCCGGTATATTCTCTTATACCCCTAAAAATAAAACTATGCCAGAATAAATTTAACTAAATGACTCTAACTAACGAAAATTAATTTTTATTTTTTCTAATATTGTTACTAAATTGCATACATACTTCCTTCTTTCGCCCATCGTCCGGTTGTGGGAGATTTATCGCTTTTTATAGGCACTCATTTTTATAGGCACAAAGATCCCGCTACATACTTCGAACTTATTTTTATTTAATTTTGAATAAATATTGGTAAACATTATGTTTCAGCAAAATAAAAAATTAAAAGATTTTTGTAAAAATTAATATTTCACAAAAAAGCATTACGTATTTCTGTATAAAACAAATTTAATTTACTTACAATAAAAATACAAATTTATTGTATTAAGATCAAATTTATCAAATGTTGTGTTTTTTTTTATCGTTTTAGGCCGACATGCGGTTTAATAAACAATTACTTATTTCGGGCACCAGAAAACCCTAAACCACGACTTCGCACACTTATCGAAGCGAACCCATAGCGTTATTTCCGAAAAAAACTTTCCAAATGCCCCCTGTATAACTCAGAGCGCAAACTTGTACCACGGGGAACGCGCGGCACGGGGAAAGCGTTATGATCGATATGGAAGAGTGCGGAGACTCATTATACCGTCCACGTCCACGTCCGCGCTATGTGGGCCTATGTGGCGCTCTATTCGGCGCGGCGAATTATTGCAAGTCTTGACGCAGCATTAGGTATAAATGTAGGTTTATGAAATTTAATAAATAAATTAGGTTAGTGTATTTAAGTTTATTATTAAAATAAAAACACCTAACACTTCACATTTTTTTAAATAATTTTAAGACTTGGGACTTCTGTGTGAAAAAAAACGCAATGTTTTGAAATCCTAAAAAGCCCAATATGGTCCATAAATTACATACTATTAGGTAGTAAGCCAACTCGTTTTTAATTAACCCAAAAACCAAATTATTCGAATAAACATTTCTGTTTAGAAAATATGATACTAAATCTATTTAATGATATCTACACTATCTTAAGAAGAAAACTGTGTAGCAACCTAATACTTTGTGAGTGTATCATTTACAACTTTAATAAGGACATATTAAACGAAAACAAAAACTAGGAGCAAATCAAATATACATTAAGATTGTCTACAATAATGTTAGTAAAAAACTTATATCTAATGTGATAAAAATATCATCACGAATCAAAATAAAAATATTTTTAAACCCACGAAATAAAACCAACCTAAAATAAAATTACATAATACAATAAGCACTTTAAAAATAATTAAAAATTATATTTATTAAATAATATGAAAATATATTGAGTGTCCACGAGATCACTGTCCGGCTGCCATTTTTTAATTTTGTTATACAAACAAAACTAACTAACTTGGTAGGGTTGTGAGACTAACGAAATAGTTAATTTTCTAACAAGTGCGCAAAAGATAAAATCCGCACGCAAAAGCAGTTAGACAAACGACGCGAAGCGAAGTTCCGATAAGCTTTAAGTGCGGGAAAGACACTTTGCGCAAGTGTTAGAAACAATATTTTTTCTATTAGTGTCTTAGAAAAGTTATTTTTATGCTAACCTTTCTCAACGTCAGATAGTATTTGTCAGTTTTTACTTATAGTTGTTGTTGCTCCAATAACCAGTTACATTTTTAATGTCAGATTGAGTGCCCAAAATATAACTTTGCGCACGCGAGTAGAAGAAGTAATTTTAAGGTGTATATGATCAGCTTTTACGACTTTCGGTTTAACCGAAAATGATTGGAAATTTTATTTATTACTTTTTGTTTTTCGTATTATACACACCATTTTTGGTTAGAATATAATATTTTTAAAACAAATTTTGGTTAAATTTAATTTTTAAAATGCATTTATTTTTTTTTAATCTAGAATGCAATGACCATTTTAAAATTACTTCTTACACTTAACTTACTTACAAAAAAAAAACGAAATGCATTTTAACTTCTTTTATTTTTAGGTTTTTTACAAAACAAAATAGGACCATATGACTTTTACAATATCTCTTAATGCAGTAATTTAAAGCAAATCTAACAATAAAAAGAAAAAACGGCAGCGCTTTATTTTACTTTTAATAAAAAAACAAAAATATACATAATTTATGTAGGTAAATTATCATTTTAATATTAAATGCTTACGACGCAATTCATCGTAGTTTCCATGAAAACAGCAGCTAAATAGAATATGCTGTAAAAACAATTGCTTTTTTGAAAGCACAAAAAAGTTGCAACGTATTAGAAAAATTTAAAGTAGGGTGGGTAGCGTTCTACAGTTACCACATAAAAATTTATATATCAGCTATGAATAGCTCATATCAGAAAACCCTTTGATACCAACTTTATTACAATATTCAAAACGTATTAAATATTATTAAACTAATTTTTAAAATATTTTTTTTTAACTTTAACACCCTGTATTTTAGGTAATATCAACATGTGTACTGAACTGGGGTAAGTTTGGTTAAACCGCAATATTTTAGTTTCACAATTAATTTAGTGTTTGTTGTCATTACACCACAAATGTTATTACAAAATTGTGAACATGTTTATTAATCATTATTAATGTATTATGTTGCCTTTTATGTTTTTTTTAACGTATAATTAATGCAAACATTTGAGGCACCTAATAACAAATACATGTTTTTTAGTTTAGTAACTAACTCAGACGAAACAACTTGTACGTTTATTCTAATCAAAGGGGATATTCGTAACATGTATTTAGTAGCAATTTTAAACCTCATAAATTCAGTTAACCAAGTTTGTTAATCCGAAAATCCCAATTCAATAATTTACATGCGGATCGCTTTAAAAGCCACGTTTAATAAGAGAAACTAGACCGTTTATTCAAACAACAGGCCGGAATGTGTACCGAAACAAATTATGTTGTATTTTTTATTGTTAATCCAGCAACTTCTTTTCTGCATACACAGGGTGCCTCAAAATGTTTTTAAAAATTTAGGGTTTATTTAACTTTTTAAAATATGAAAACAAAATTATATAAACATGTGTTCGCAAATTTTTAGTAATTTTTTTATACCTGGGACATCCTTTACCCAGATTTGTTTTAATTTAAAAATGTTATTTATGACGTTAATGGTATATTTTTTACAAACTAAATTCCCTTTAATAAGTTTAGTGGCGTTCTGAGTGCAAACTAAAGAAATATTATATATATGGTACGCCGCTGACTGTAAAAATGTGTGTAATTTTTTGTGCTTTTTTAAGATAAGGCAAATAACAGAAAAACCTTTTATAATCCAGTAACTTTGTTCTTGAAAGTGGGGGTTACCGTGAACCAAATCTGGTGGTTTTGACTTTTTGCTAAGCTGTTTATGATGTTGGTTCAATAAATAACCCAAGTTTTTAAACTCAAAGGTCGCGCTCAACCTAGTCAAAAATCCATGCAATAAACCTAAAACTTAAGCTCATAAACTACATTTATTGCCTTCAATCCCACAAAAATTAAATTCACTTAAGCTTTAGATGGTTAACATAACGTCAAAGTAAGTTCAAGACTGGTTCGTATTAAATTAAAGTAAAGGTAAAATAACAAAAATATCAGAAAAAAGTAAATTTCGCCCTCTTGAAAGGCCCTGGTTAAGAATCGTCACTTGCTTGACAGAAAATATTTGCAACTGGACTGTTAATGTTTTCTGCGAAATTTCTTCATAAAACATTTGACATTTCATTATTTTTTAGGACTTTGATTTATTATCTTCATATTCTGGGGAGTCAAGATCATCAGGTTCAATGTTTGACTAAAAACATTTTAATCCCGATTTTCTACAGCTGCACGCGTTTTTGCCCCTTGCAGCCGCATGAAATCATCATCCGCTAAATATTTTTTGGGGCTGCGTCTTTGGACATCATTTTTGGGATGAGGCCGAGTGAAGTGGATATCCGCCCAAAGTCGAGAGCAGTTCAACGCTTAACCACTTCTACATAGTGGATTATACATTTATAAGTAAACTAAATCAACAATGATAATTCATACCTGATTGTAGGTGCGTAGAAAATGGAATCCAGCTGCTTCTCATGTATAAAGTAACCTGGTAAGATTAAAAGTTCGTTTTCACTGCAGCTTTTGAGAATAGGAGATACCGCAGCTCATCAAAGTTATGAGTGTCGGGGTTGCACCGTAGAGAACAACTATTATGCGCTCCCTTGCCGCTGCTATCTTGTCAGAGTAGAGACCGGATCAAAAAAAATTGCAGCTTTATTTACCACTTCTGGATTTTTATAAAAGGTAAAAAAATATCTTTCCTTGGCCAAAAACATGATGTCGAGTCACACCCATTAAAGGAATGGATTAATGAAAAAAACTTTGGTTTTAATTTATGTCCTGGAGAAGTTATGCTAAAATAGATTACATTAGAAGTTTTGCTCCTTCCACATTTAAAAAAAACACTTTGGTGTAAAATTCGAAAAACGCATTTTGTTTTTCTTGTTTGACAAGAAATTGCCTTAAGAAATCTAAGCCACGGCTTTTTTATCAAATATTATTTCAAAAGATGTGCACAGCTTTACTTTGTGGAGAAGTTTAAAGCTCTTCGAACCTTTTTGTGCAGCATCTGTTGAATATCTATCAAAAACTTCTGCCATGCTTAAGCCATATTGAGCATTGATGTACTTGATGTACCGGTCAGCTATGGAACCAAAGAATGAGTTGTGAGGTCACACAACTTTATGGAGCAGATGACCTTCATCTACGACTACAAATTTAGTGTTTTTTTCCATATTATATACATTTACTGATTAAAATGCAGCAAATTATAAGGATTTTGTACCCATTCTCAGTCCTTCTTTGGTGAAGATGGGTGGTGACAGCTTGTATGTAAATAATTCTGCAGATTTTCAATCGATTCCTTTAAAACACATAGCCACTATTAATGAAAGAATACTAAAATATGCACAAATTTTACGCCAGCCGGTAAGACAAGTACTTATGTGCCACGTGCAAAAGAAAGAGACTTGCAGACAAGCTGAATATAGCGTAAATATGGCGCGGCGGTGTTGTCGGTTGTCATCAGCAGCATATTAAACACAAAAGAAATTTTAAAAGCTGTGTTCGAGAAACTGTTAAATTTTGCCTTATTTTTTATGCAAAATACAAAATATTAATAACAGATTTTTTGCCAAAATAACATTGTTTGTTTAAAAATAAAAACATTTCTTTTCTTCTCAGATTATTGAGAAAATCAAAGATTTTAAATTACTGCATATTATGTTGTTTTTGTTTTGCTTACAATAAATTTTAAAGTTTATTTTAAATTGTCCTTTTAAATTTATAAATATGAAATGTATTCCACTAATATACAAACCCTAATTTTTACCATTATCGCCGAAAAAAATAAAAATTTCAAATAAATAAAATTACATATTAAGAAGTAGTTTTTATTTCTAAATATTTTATCTTTTTAACAATTTCTAATATTAGAAAAAAACCTGTATTTTACTTTTGAGCAAAATTTAGCTAAAATTTTATTTTTGGGCAAACCTCGTAGATGACTAATACAATTTAAAATCTTTTATTTTAGGTTTCTGGACCATGCAGAAATTTTTATAAAGATTAATATTTTTCAAGAAATTATTATTAAAAGATAAGGTTTAAAAAGTTGAAGGGTATTTATTTCTAGATTGCACTGTTTAAAATTTTACAAAAAATTTTTTGAACTTTAATTTTTTTATTTAAAATTAATAAATATTTTTAAAAAATAGCTGTTCCGCGGTTTTGCTTTTAAAAACTATTAAAAACGGCCGAATAATAGTTAAAGTTAACCTTAGTTTAATAATTATTTGTTTTATTGTTTAATACTACTTAAATTATTTATCAATAAAAAAAAATAAACTGGGAGTCACGTTTGACATCTAGGAAAACTTTGTCGAAGCTCTTCATAAGTTAAAAAATATGTATGTACATATTTTAGGAAAAGAAAAGCCAGAAGTATTTTAGCGGCAATAAAAAAACTGATCGTTTCATAAAACTAAAACTTAAGTATTACCAATTAAAGTATGCATGTTTTGAGGGTGAAACAAACCTTAAAATTCTTACGAAAAAAAAGTTAAAAGATAAAAATAATTCATAAACACGGCTTATTTCTTTAAACATATTAATAATGTTAAAAAATGTATACAGGTTCTTCTATAGCTTATAGGTTACAAGTGTTGACCCGTAAGAGACAGGTCCCGAGTTCGATTCGGATTTTTTTATTTTTACATTTTTTTGTTAATAATGTTTTATACATTTTTTTACATCCTCATTTTTATTGCTTAATATTTAATTTTTAGATAAATAATTTTTCACTTTTTAAGAATTTTAAGTTATATCTAATTGCTGACCTTTAATGCTGAGAATGACGTCCTGATAAGTTATTTCTTTGCCTTTCCTGCCTGACAATATTTTTTAAAGTGATTTTTAGTGTAGTAAATTATTAAGTCCATGTATAAAAATAGTTTTAAAATGTGTCTTTTTAATTATAGGCCCTTGATAAAGTGGCAATCCAGCCACGAAACGTTAAGATAATTACAATAGTTGTCCCCGTTTGTTTTTCGAAATGGTGCTATTAACTAATCTGCAATATTAAGAGAGAGTGGAAAAATGGTGCGCACCTAAGCTAGAATTGTAATTATCACCAAAATAAAAAATCAGGGTAAATTTGAGAAAAACAGTGGGGTACCTTAAACCGTCTCTCTGCTATAATATATTTTTTAAATATTTTTCTATTTAATTTAATGGTTCTTAAAGATCCTTAAGAAAATAAGATCTTTGGTATAATTTTTAGGCATCTAAAAAATTAAATACAATTTAAAAAACTACCATTTATCTGTGTGCGGGGTAAAGAAGCGAATACGTGCGCATACTTCCCCTTGGTGATTTACATCTTAAAAATAATTTTGTCATCAAAACCACTTACCTATTTAATTATAATTTTTATAAGTACAAACCATTCATATTTAAATAGTTATTGGTAAAAAAATAAAAAATGTAGACCCGATGCCCTACTTTATTATTCCTGTAGCTAAATATTTATAAGAAACATTAGAAAATAAAAACTTGTGCCGCAGTATTTTCTAGCAATGGGCTATAAATTCAAATATTAGCCACATTAGTTCATTAAAAGGGTTTAGCCATGAAGCATTGACAGGTTTGTCTATTTTACCCCCGCGATGCGACATTTTGCCATGCGCACCATTACCCGATGCGCACCATTTTCCTACTTCCCTTAAACAATAAAACCACAAAAAACTTAACGCTTACGGCACGCATAATAAATAATTATTTCCTGGTGAAGTAATTGTTAAATTAACTTAAACTATTTTTTGGCCGTTTTTAATAGTTTCTATAAGCAAGACCGCCGGACGACGCATTCTATCAATAAAATGAGTAAAAACCGCCGGAAATAACAAATTAATTTTCGGCCATTTTGCATATACGTAGATATAAAAAACCGCCGGACAGCGGTTTTCTTCTTATAATTGAGTAAAACCGCCGGCGGTCGTTTAGCCAGTGCCTATTTTAAAAGCTAAACATATTTATGGCAACCAAGGCATCCATGACTATAAATTCCTATATACTTTTAGTGCTTTTGACAAAGACTGGTTTAAAAATATTTTTAATTTCTTTTAGTGGTATTCTAAAATTCCGTAAAACAGCTCATCTATACATTCTTGGCAAGGGCAATTTTTTATGTCTGATGTCTATGTTATTTTAAAGGCAAATTTAAAGAAATTTTGCTTTGTTAAAAATTACAAATAAAATACACCATTGGTTAAGAAGAATCATAAGTATTTTAATATAAATATCTTAAGGGATTTATATTTAGAAAGTTGATAAAGTAATACAAAAAAAAATCCTTAAAGTTTGGATATTCCATCTCTAAAGCGTATTCGAATGTTAACCTCTCGTTTAACCAATGTACTTTTTCTGTGTATCCCGCTATTAAATTCTTTTCTTTGTCCAGCAAGTAAAATATTCCAGGTTTTGGTTTATTAAAATATGTAAAAGCAAGTTTTTATGCATAAAATATAAGAACATGTATTTGCGTACATTTTTTTTAGGGAATTAAACGTGGAGCCAAGTATATTAATAAAGAAAATAAATACATTTTATAATTTTTTTTTGGTAATTTATGTAATGATAAAAATTAGGTTATACACGTCATGCCATAACAATGCTTTCAATTAAGTTTCTGTGTGTTGATGACAGGTCATCACGGTTTATCTGCAATTTAAACCGCAATTTTTCCACACATTGGCACCAGTTACCCATGAATGTTTAAACTGACACTACTTGTATATAGGTAATATTTCTCCTGACAGAGAAAGATAATGTTGTTTATAACTATTTTCTTGAAATAAATTAATATCGGGTCGACTTTAGGGAAAGTGTTCAATCAATAAATATTTCTCAATAAAAAGTACATATTTTAATAGTAAATTAAAAGAAAAAAGAATTTCTTGGAAATTTAATAAATGTTTTTAGAATAATTTCATTTTAAAATCAGCTTTTTCTTTCTCCTATTTATTGAAACTCGTTGATTTGGATATGCCATAATATATCATATCACATACAAAATATATGGTATTTTTTCTGTGATATATAATCTACAGAGTCGCCCAAATTAAACGTGCACACTTTTTAACTAACATTAACGTTTCATCTGTTGCGCGTTTCTTTTATATTTTTAAGGCAGAGGTGGCCAACCCGCGGCACGCGTGCCACACTGTAGCACGCGTGGCTGTCTTAGGTGGCACGCCAAGTTTTCAACAAATAAAGAAAAAAATAACAATATAATAAAACCAAACAACCAAAACTCACACTCAACTAAAGCAGAAAAAAAATGTGGGTGTAATTCCAAATGTTTTTATTTAAAGTAAAAAGAATTTACAACTTAATAATAATTAAAAACTGTTGTGTAAACGGTTGTTCTACTTATACAATAAACTGTATATCTCCGGCACTGAACAACATGGCCGAATGTCGCGACCCTATATAGACCGACTTTGGGTAAATATGTGTTTTTTTATTATAGATTAAATAAAAATATAAAAAATATATGATAAAAAATTGCTGTAACAAAAATGAGTGGCAGTAGTGGCACGCCCAAAATTTTGGTATCGAAAGTGGCACAGAATACAAAAAGGTTGGCCACCACTGTTTTAAGGGCTAAAGGTAGGTACCCTGGGACAAAATTTAAACCACCAAAACATAGAGTTATTGGGTACGTTGGTATGCAATTTAGTCCTTCAAATTTTTGATATTACCGTTTTCTTTTATATCTTAGGACAACCCACGAAGGGTAAAAACCTTAATACTAACGTACCGTGGGTGTTTTAAGCGAGGTAAGAGGGAGTTTCTTGACACGGGACTTAAATACTTGAAGATTTGGGGCGGAAAGAAAGACCTCCGCGGGCAGAAGGTTCCACGATCTAAAAACTTTAGGGATAAAAGGATGAACAAAGTAGAAAATTCGGGGCCTATCCAGTTGGGTCGTATAGGGATGCATACGTCGGGCACTACGAGTTTATCTATTGGAAACCGTGAGTCAAGAAACTATACTGGACAATTTCCCAAAGCGAAAGCCATGGAAGTATAAATAATTAATAGTTTAAAAAACTAAAAAACACTTTTATATATGCAACCGAACTAAAGTGAAAATAATTTTTCATTAAAAAAATATTATCATTTCATAACAGTAAAAGCGTGGGGTGCATTTTACTATTTTCATAACTTTTCATCATATAGATATTTGCAAAATATAATAATTATAACATTTAATATATTTATCACCCCACGCTTTTACTATGAAATGACAATATTTTTTTAATGAAAAATTATTTTCACAATTTGGCGGTCCATGTTTTAGTTTTCAAACGTGAATGTTTTCATTTTGGTTTCTGCTACTCTTGACAAAATGGCAGAAAATTTTTTTTTTTTTTTAATGAACAAGGTGGCAAATTTTAAGAATTTTCAACAGATTACAACTCACTAAAAAAGATTTCTTCTTCATTAGAGGTAGCAAGGTTGAAATTTTGCCAACGGATGGCAATCAGGCAATGTTTGGACCGTTGCCAATATATTTCAACCCCGCTAAAAATTTCTTCTTCATTTAATAGCAACAAGGTTTGAAATGTTGCCCAACAGATGCGCCCTGTTATTTTATAATATAATGGAATTTTTCCTGGCGATCAAAAAGATAACGGAAACGGGATACTGTTTGCAGATTATTGCATTATCTTGTTTTTCTTAATACATTATTTTAAGTTTCAAAGAAATCGAATAGTAGGAGGTTGGTTAAGGGGAAATTAGTGAGATTCCGTTACATAGCCAGATAGTTACAGCCAAGATAATAAATCATTGTTAACGGCATTTATTAACTGTTATTTATAAAATTGAACACCAATGGTGCAACTAACCCCAATTGTGTAAAAGAACTTATTAATTTTATTGTTCATAAAATTGAACACCAATGGTGCAACTAGCAAATTGTGTAAAAACTAAAAATGTCTTCTTCATTTTAATAACAAGTTTGAAATGTTGCCCACGGTGTAATCCCCACAGATTGTTGTTTTTATAATACTTAATGGATTTTTTCCTGGCGATTAAAAAAAAAAGATAAAGGGATACTGTTTGCAGATTATTGCATTGTCATGGGTCCTTAATACGTGTGCAAAGTTTCGAAAAATCCGAATAGCTTTGGAAGTTGGTTAAAATTAGGCTCAATTCCGTTACATAGCCAGATGGTTACAACCCAAGTTAATAAAGCGTGTTAAAAAGTGATAAATTCCCCACAGGCCAACGAATAGCGAGAGAAGGAAGCCTCTCTGTAAGCGAATGATCGTTTATGAGGCAAGCAGCTCTTTTTTGACTTGATTCTTTTCTTCAGATTCTTTCGTTTCTCTATGAGAAGTTTTTTAAATGATCAAGAAACACAATTATGGAATTGTCCATATCTGGTTACTATGATCTGTTCCTATTTGGACTTTCCGACGGTTTTAAACTGATTTTCATATTTTTATATTTAGAAAAGTAATACAATCAAATACCCTTAAAACCTGCATTAGAACATCAAAGGTATCTCTTAAAGTTATAAAAACAGTATTTCGTGCACTCTTTGTAAAAAAAAATACGTATTTTTAAATAGGTAGGGTAAGGCGGGGCTAGTTGAGCAATTTTTCACTTGATCGGTTATAGCTCCTCAAAAATAAGTCTTAATGGCTTATAATGCATACTGATGGATTAGCAATTTATCCCTCATTAATAGTGTCCATAGTAATTTCTTTCTAATAAGTCAAATTTAGGAGCGACAACTATTTTAATGTAGATAGTCAAGTATGCCGAACATACCCCATAGGTGAGGTAAGTTGAGCAAGGGTATGGGGCTAGTGGAGCACTTAGAAAGTATAGTCAAATCATGGCTTGAATGTTAGATACGTTAAAAATAACAATACATTTTGACAATTTGCTTTTTATATTTATAATCTTATAGTGACAAAACAACAAATATCATTAATAAAACAGCTACGTGCCTAGCTTGAACTATTAAATTTACTACCTATCAATTCATCTTCGTTTTTTAAACTTTTTGGGTAGTTTTATTTTGCTTCTCTTGTAATGCCTTCTGTATCTGTTAAAATTGCAGCTTTTTTCTATCTTCTTTTTGATTTAGCTTCTTTTCTTGGGTATGGTCAAACTATTTCCAGAGAAAAGTTATAATAAATAAGTTGTTTTATTTAAAATAATGAAATCATGACATGACAAATTTGGGTATGTCCCCTACTGCCATTAAAAAGTTGTCAAATTTTTAAAAATTTTAAGTCTACTTTTTGAGAAATCGACCGCAACAGTCGTGAAACACCCTGTATATTTTCTAATGTAAGCATGCACAAATTTAGCCAATAGTTCAATGCCCAAATTGGGATGTGGAATTGTTAGTAATGTCGCACGTTAAGCGATAACTCGGATGGCGGTTTGTTCGACAAATTTTAGCGCGTTATTTCTGTGTTAGTTACATTAGCGCTGTCATACAGAGCGCCTCACGCGTCAATTAAGTACATACATGGATGCTTCACTTGCCAAATCAATTAACTCCATTTTTTTAATAATAATAAATTTTAGTATTAAAGCACCTAAATAACTTCTAACTCATTTTTGTACAAAAATTGAGTTTTCTTATTAAGGCGACGATATTTAAGAAAAATATCTTTAATATTAAGTATTAACACCACTAAATAACAAAATATATTTATTAATAATTTATATATATATCCCATCTTACACTTACTATAAGTCATCAGATTAAAGATGCATTTGCACTACTGCAGTCTACATCGTATTTTTGAATTTGTGAATTAGAAAAAAACAATATATAATATCTTTTCGATTTTCTTTCTCTTCTTGTTCTATGGAGTTAATTGCTTTGGCAATTAAACCATTAACTATAGGTACAAACTTAACTTATTTTTAAATAAAATAAAAATTACATATACAGTGTGTGTCCCAAATTGGTGATGGATGTGGCCGGGATCTCGAAACCATAGGAGATAGAGGAAACGTTTAAATAGGAGAGAAGTTTTTCCACGGCAATTTTATGAGTAACATCATGCCGCCCATAGTGGTCTGTGGCTGTTCAGGTTTGAGATGTTTTCTGAAAACTTAAATGTTTTGAAAGTAGGCTGTAACACACAGCATTTATCAAATTTTTGAAGTATGTAGAAACATTTTTAAAGCAACTTTTTATGTAAGAATTACACCTGTGTGGTCAATTTTTTTTCGCCGCGTTTCAGTTTTCTGGGTATCATCAGCTTTCTTTCTTATGGCGGCCATGGTATTGGATTTTACATCATCACGTTTAAAGCAAAAAAAACTTACAAATTCAGTGATGTATCACACTTTGCTAAAAAAAATATAATTTAAGCATTAGAAAAAAGAAGAATCTTGATAAAACGACGAAAGCGTTGCATAAAAAGCACTCGAAAAACAACAACACCCGGAATAGAACTTAAACGCATAGAGGTTAAAATTAAACCAGTGAAGCATATTGGTAAAAACCTAACTTTTGTTTTCGTACCATAGATCTCCATCGGCAATTATCGAAACCATAAAAATACAATAAACCATGAAGTCAACAGCTAAATCCCTAATAATTAATATTTTGAAAGACAAATGCCATCCACCAGATACATCAAATTTTTAACAAAATAGAAATTAATAAGCTTGACAAATTCGGTTCTTTTAACAACCATTTCGTTTTGAGTAATGAAGTGATACATATTATCCTAAAATATCTAGTGGCCTAGGTATAACAATTGCAGTTTCCACGAAACATAACAATATTCTGTTCATGTCAAACTAAGTTTAAAGGTACCTGTCTATGATGGCTGCACATTATTCTAATGAAGAAGGAAAAACTTGACTGCTTCAATGTTATTTTGCGAGGCCAGAGAAACTTGAAACAATGCTTTGGATAGATATTTTGAAGATTATCCCAGCTCCAACCCTGGTACAGCGTATTTCCCAAAGCTTGTAAGAAATTTATTAAATTTTGGAGAGTTTCAATCCCGACAAGAATTATGTAAAGGAAAATGAGTGATAATAATATTCTATTAATAATATTTTAATGAGACCCAACAAATTCTAACAGGACAATAGGCAGAGAAATACCACATATTCCAAAATCTACAGTTCTAGGGTTTTAAAAATATTAACAAATATCACCCATACAAACCCACAATAGTTCAAGACTTACAAGAAGGTGAGATTATCTAGGAAGTGACATTTCGAACTGGTACACGTAAACAAATACCCAACGTGAAATCCCAATTTTTATACCAATGTTATATGGACAAGAAGCGAGGATAAAGATTTAATAACTGTAGCGTATTTAATCGGTACATAATAACCATCATTGGACGAAAGAAAATCAGAGTTACGAAACCGGCGGCTTTAAATAAGATTCAGTTTAATGTATGGTGTGGCATTTTTTGGTAAGAAAATATTTTCTTGAAATCTTTCTCCAACGTCTTATAAATCAAGATAGTGATTTTTAAAATCCTACAATACCTACTTGATAACCAGATAGTTGATGATTAACAATTAATTAATTGATAATAATTATTGTCAAAGGTATACCTACTTAAAGTCAATTCGTCTTTTAGGAAATCGACTTATCGGCCCATTTATGTTGATGAGACACCTCACTTTGGTTTTGGGTACCTTCAGATGATTCAGAACCAAATAATTCCGGCTATTAGAGACCATTATTCCCGCCGGAACAATTAAACAGGGTTTGGTTTGGCAAGATGGCTGTCAGCCCACAATTCAGGAGATTACCAATTTATTTTTAAATACTGTATTTTGGCTTTGAAAAGAATTATTTCTAATACTGGCCTATCATTAGCCCTGCCCGATCTCAGACATTACCCCTTTAGATTTTATCTATGGGGGTATGCTAGAAACAGGGTTTACGGGTGATCCTTCCGAAGTGAAATGCCGCTTGAACAGAGAGAACGAGGGATGTATTATTAGGCACGATCAATCGTAATACGTTAAATCGCGTATCAAGAACGGTTTTACAAAATGTCAAAGTGTATTAATAAAAAACAGCCAGCATTTTAGCATTAATGTGTTAAATATTTTGGTTTAAGTTTAAAGTTTCTTTGCGTTGTGTATCATTATTTTTTTGACTTTCATTAGTAAGAACCCTATTATAAAGATTCTCATGATTTACCAATATGTTTTATTCGATTTATTGTAATTTTAACCTCTATGCTCGTTTAAGTTCTATTCCGTGTTGTTTTTCGAGTGTTTTTGGCCAACGCGTTGCCTGTTTTATCAAGATTTCTTTCTTTCTCTTTCATCGCTTAAAATATATTTTTTAGCAAAGTGATACTATCCACTGAATTTTGTAATTTTTGCTTTAAACGATGATGTAAAAATCCAATATGGCCCTTAAGAAAAAGAAAGCTGATGATGGCTCAGAAGAAAACTGAAACGACGAAAAAAAATTGACCACAAAGGTGTATTCTACATAAAAGTTGCTTTAAAATGTTTTCTAGTTTCAAAATTTTGATAAATAAAAAGTTACAGCTATTTTCAAAATGCAACATTTCAGTTTTTGAAAATGTAAGAAAAACCTGAACAGCCAGACTCAATATGTAAGCGGCATGATGTTACTCATAAAATTGCCACAAACCCCATTTAACGTTTCTCTATCTCCTTTGGTTTCAGGATCAGCCCATCCATCACCAATTTGGGACACACTGTAACAGTAAATAATAAAGTGGTGGGCGAATAAAAAACCAACAAAGTTCTTAAAGTTATTGGAAATGAAATTGTATTTTTAGTAATTCTAATAAGATATTTTAAAAATTGATATAAGGAATCTGCATATGTTGGCGCCAATTGACGATAAATAACTTAAGACACAGAATTCCATAAATTACGGTACTACTTAAAAGCCTTATTTCTTTGGCTGAGTAAAACGCATGAAAAAAAACTTTAACAATATTATTAACGCAGCTGCGTCATTAGCCATTAAGAGTAAAAAAATATTTATATGAAAATAAATATAAAACTAAAAAGTGTTTGGTTTAAAATATTGCTTAATCTGGCAATAAATAAGCTTACTACGTAAACAAAAATAAATATTTAAATGTATTTATCATTGAAAGCAATAAACAAGGTGTGTCTAAAAAAGGTGAAAAAATGCCATTAGAAATTCCTGAGGGTAAAATATGTCTCTTATCTAATCCAGCCTATCTTAGTCCAAACGTAGATTATTTCGAAGATACAGGAGTCGATAAAATTTTCAATAATTTTTATTCTAAATTTGTAAAATAAATCCAGAAAAGCCAAGTTTGTTTAAACTTTACCTTTCTTTATGTAAAAAGTAAGGAAAGTAATGACGTAGGTTTACTTATTGTTTATTTTCTTTATAATATCCCAGAATTCATACTTTGGACCGGCATCTTATCCCAAAACACCCTGTCTAGCTTAGCCTTACAGAAAGCGACTTTTTTTTATCAAAATTTCTTTAAAAGGGCTTTAATAATAAATAATAACTTTTACAACATGTACTTTTTTCAGCTTAAATATGTTAAAAAACAAAAAAATTTACCTAAAATTTAAATAAAGTGGCCCGAAGAAGTTATTTCGTTTTAATTGCCTGTAAGAAAGCGCAGTTGGCGCCCTCTATATTTTATAATAAAAATAAAACTAAATAATATTTGTTAACCTTTATCAATACCCTTTGTAAGAATACACTTATTACTTACAAAATTATTTTTAAAACACTGAAATTGGATCAAGCTTTTGACACCCTGTACCCCCTTCACTTTTAGACTAAGGTAAGTTGAGTTGGATCGTCATATTTTAGCTCTAAGAATTTGTAGTAGAATTTTTTCTACACCTTTTAGGGACATCCTGTATATAAACACACAACCAATTTTTTCTTTGTTAATAGTTTACACCGGTTTTTCGTGAAAAAAATAATTTTTTCTTCCACAACTGTGCAAAATTTTTTAAGTCTAGTTTTATCATGTTAGTCACTATTTTCTTATATATTAAAACATAAATATATTTGTCATTTGTAATTAGTTAATTCTAGGTATTCACTATCCCAAACAAAAACACAGTAGCTATTTTATATAAAAAACCTAATACTTAACATTCAAAAGACACCTTGTATATTTACTTATAGTACTTACCAAAAGGAGCGTCAGAACTTTAAAATGATACTTTAGCAACATGGCTTAGAATTATGTCACCAAACTGTCATAGCTCTGTCCAGTAGTGTCTGGCAAGTTATAATGGAGAGATACTCAATTCAACAACAAGTGTAAATAATTAAAAATTTATTTATTAAAATTTATCCATCAAAATGCTCGTTATATCGAGGAATGATTATGTGAATTGGCCCCCAAGGTCGCCTTGTCAAATTGTTTAAAGAATGAGAGCACGTCCTATTTTTCTTCAAATATTTAATGCAGAATAACCAACATCATGGATTAAAAACTGACAGTTAGCGACTACTTAACCTCCAAATTATCGCAAGTGGCGGCGTATTTTGTTATGTGTTTATTTAAACATTTTAAGGGCAGCGTTTAACTTTTAGTTATTTATAGTTATTTTTATGAGTGTGTTAAAGTTAGTTTATATTTATACAGGGAATAGGTTGCGACACATCCTCAACTTTTAGGCGGTTCGAGGTCGGGGACGCAAGGAAGGGCACTCCACGGAGAAAAGTTGGCAAGACTGGATAAAATCAAAGCTGATGATCAATCCAGTGGCGTCTAGAATTTGGGCATTTTATTTTGCATTGTTTTGAAAGTGATATTTGTTAAAAGATGTAATTCCAAATGTTTTTATTTAAAGTAAAAGAATTTACAACTTAAAAATAATTAAAATGTGTAAACGGTTGTTCTAATAATACAATAAACAGTATATCTCCGGCACAGAACAACATGGTCGAAAACTAGGAGATGTAACGTCATCACATGTCAAAGCAATATGGCCGAATGTCGCGACCCTATATAGACCGACTTTGTTAGTGTGTCATGTTTTTGAATTTTATGAGAAAATAATCCTCGTAGTTGGTAACCTTGATATTTGCTTAAAAAGTTTAATAAAAAATTCTTGTTTTACACTTCCGTCTTTAATCAAATCGTATAAAAAAATTTTCAAACTTATTTGACAAGAAGTTTGATAAGTGTTAAACCAACTATGCAAATATGATTGAGATACTACATATTTTACGTTTTTTGATAAAGTAAATGGTTATGTTTTTAAAAGTATTTGGGATAGATTTAATAAATGTGGCATTTTAATAAATCTCTTTAAAACAACTCCTAAGTGATATACAGAGGGTTTAATTAAAAAAGGCTACCTCTTTTGTATTTTTAACTTTTTCATGTTTAGATGTTTTTTTATGCTTAAGAGATAATACATGAAAAACTCTGAAATATTTATGCAAGAAGTTTATTTCAACATTTTTTAATTACGTTGTAACTAATGTAAAAGACTCTGTACAATTCGGTGGTAAGTTTTTTATTTGACAAATTACACTAAAGATTTTATTTACCTAAAGACCTCTGCTGGGTTTTTAAAAATAAAAATATTTTACAAAATGCAAATTAAATCAAGCCTAGGGCTGTAACATGCCTTAATCCGCCACTGGTAAGAACAAAAATATTTTATTGTACATCAAACCAGAACAGTTAATTGTCTGATAGTCGGGGCTAATTTCGCACCTTTCCTCGAATGCCAGAGTATCAAGTACTGATTGTGTTCCTTATTTGTGCTATTCGTCTCAAGCAGTAAAACCTTTTTTTCCTATGGTAAAGTAGGAAAGACACACAAGTGAAAGATTCTAAGAATAAAACAATGTTAGGCTTTTTTCTACTTACATATACCCAATTTACTAAATTTTATTTACATGGAAATCCTATTTTAAGTTAACTTTAGGTAATCTGTAGACAGTCAAACATAAAACCTTCTTTTTAAAAAAAAGCGGTTAATAACGTCCTAGTAGCTCCGGTACCTGCATGTTGTTAGATGCAGTTTACCAACCTCTAGGTTTTGGACCATGCAGAACTTTTTATAAATAATAACTTTTAACCCAATAAATTGTAAAAGTTTTTGGTAAAATAGCAGATAAAAGATTTTTACTGATGTCACCCGCATATGAAACTACTAAAAAGAAGTATAGCACTGAGCTTATAATACCAGAACCCCACACCAAACATTAATTTAAAATCTGTGTTGGGGTTAGCAAGGGTCGTTTCCTAATAAATAAACCTTTGCTGCTTTGGTTATATTTTGTATTAAGTTTTATTAAACATTTTAATACTGATTATTTTTTTCGCCAGTTCTCAGGATAAATCTTTTCCGACAAAGTCGACTATTAAACAGCTGAATTCCATTCTTCTCCTTAGGTATTTTGGCATTAGCTTTTAAGTAATTTCGTATTTATATGGTATAAATTTTAATTAGATCTCTTTCCCGGTAAAGCTTTATTAATACAATTAAGAAATATTTTAAGTAGGGTTTATTTTCCTATTGTTAGAATATAATACAGCATAGCTTTCTACAGCCTTTTCCATTTTATTTTATTTATTTTTTAAAAATCTGCTTTAAATACTGCTTTATTAAATTATTATGTAATATAAAATAATAATTATTTAAAGAATAAAAGTGAAAGAAAATGTCGCTTTTTTCTTTTGAAAAAAAGTTTAATTTTGTGCTGTTTTGTAAACTCATAATTTATTAAAAAGGCCGTCTTAAAGCAATAATAAAAAAATATAAGGTGTCTTCTAAGAATGTGTTTAATAAAAAAAACTGTTCTTAGTAGCGTAGCTGGAGATGGTTGGGCCCAAGACGAAAAGCACCATTTCAGTAAATGTTTGTTTTGGTGAAAAATTTTTGGAAAGCACAAAAAAGGTCCTCACCTCAAAGCAAGTCATTGCTACGCAACGTATACTTGAGCATCAACTTTTCCTATTTGTACCCTTTACCCTAGGGTTGCCTATAAAATTATGGTCAAGGCTATATTTCACCTAAAAAATTACCTTAGAATTTTTGACACACCTTGTATAATGGCAACTCCTATTTTTTTAAATACATACAAATGCTGGTTGTTAAAATATTTATTATTAAATAAGACCTTTCAAAATATTCCTAGTTTAAAATTTTACCATAAGCTTTATTTATAAAATTGAAAAAAAAGAATTACTAATACATTATAACTGTCATGTAGAATAAAAAAACTTGACCTTATACAGGGTTGCTCAAAAATTTTAAAACTTGTTTTTTTTTTTTTAATTGGTCACACTCTTGACCATAATTTCTTAGGCAACCCTGTTATGATATCTTTGCTTAAATACTAGTATATAAAACAGTTTTTAACTGGTAAAATAAAGGGTGGAGGTCGCCTTCTGTATGGATCTTAGACTATATGCTTTAAATATACACTCTTGGTGTTTGCTAATGACAAACATCAATACATTTACATTTCCGTGTACTCCAGTATTGTAATATACCTGGATTAAATGGATATATTTTTACATTAAACAAACTAAAAAATATTATCATACTTAGGTATTCTACATAGAAATTAATTCTAGTCAAAGAAAAAATACATTTCTGGACAAAGAAACCGGACAAACTAAATTTTGTTTAATCCTACAGTAGTCTCGTGCTGTCTCACTGACCGACGATAACTTCAAATTTCGATAAAAACTTTAAATACGCCACTGTATTTGCACCAATTTATGAATGCCTTTCACTTCTTAACTCTTTTCATTACAACTCGTGCGATCGTCACTATATGTCAATGAAGTTTGTGTACCGGGTGTCAAGGTATAATTTTAAAACTTCCTTAATTTTTCTTTTAATTGACAAAAAAATACTAGTTTGTTAAGTTGTTGTCGTAGTTTCCAAATCAGTAATCAGATTTCTGTTATCTCTTAAAATATAGAGGATATAAAGAAAAGTTATATTTTAAAAAAACACCTTGTATATTATGTCGCCACCAAAAAAATATTTTAAACACTTTTAAAAAAATCTTTATTAGTTTCAAAAATATGACCTTAGGGTGGAACGAAAAACATTTTTTTTTCAAATCGTTTTCGGACAGTTTTTAAAATGTGCAATGTGGATGTACAAAAACTCGTGTTAAAAACTCTTTAACTCATTATTTTCAGATTCCTCATAGACTTTGAAATTTGCTTCATATCTTAATTTTTATTATATTTTCGAGTAAATTTAAAAATGTAAGAAAAATAATTTTACCTAATGCTTACAGCCTAATATGTTTGTAATGATGGTAAAAAAACGTTTTTTTTCAAAAAGTATTACTTAATTTGTATGTTTAAAGGTTTGTTTAACCATTTAAAACTGCCCGCCTACGGCAAATTTCCGATTAAATGTAATAAGCGCTGGTAATAATGTAATTTGGCAACATTTACGGCGGTACTGGCGATAACTTGCATTATTAGAGGATATTAGAATGTTGCTTAAAAACAATTCATTATAAACAAAAACATCTGATACAGTAATATGTGTTTTCCAAAATGTGTCTTTTCATACCTTTATCGCAACTAATGGTATAATATTTTTAACCACCAACCACAAATATCCTCTAATATCGTAGGTTTCGCCAGTACGGCTATAAACGTTTTTAAATGCCATTATTACAAGCGCGTTATATTTAATCGGAAATTGGCCATAGGCGGGTAGTTTTTAAATGATTAAAGAAACTTAAAGACCTAAAAATATAGTAATATTTTTTAAACATTTTTTAACACGATCATAAACATATTATGCTTTAAGAATTATATAAACCGTGTTTTCTTAGATTTTTAAATTTACTCAAAAAATCAATTAAATTATGCTATTAAGTTAAAGAACAAAATACTTATTTATACAAAGTCGTATTTTTATATTTAAAAAATGCTTTAAACTTTTGGCAATAATAATGCCTTCTTTAAATTTTCTTTATTATTAACGCAATATAAGATTACACAAGAAATTATTAATAATATAATTTTTAACTGTAATTCAAAAGTACTGTTAAACTTTATACTTTTGCACCAGCCCAAGCCTTATTACAGAATATTAATTGTTTTATATTTTCTGTAAACTTTATTGCATCAAGTCTTGTTACTATATAACATATTAAATAAACTATTTAGTTTTAGGCCTT
This sequence comes from Listronotus bonariensis, assembly GCA_014170235.1. Taxonomy (NCBI): domain Eukaryota; kingdom Metazoa; phylum Arthropoda; class Insecta; order Coleoptera; family Curculionidae; genus Listronotus; species Listronotus bonariensis. Next base: position 24,557 of record JACEGR010005010.1, on the reverse strand, counting down.
TTAGGTAATTTGGTTCAAAATAAATTAAACGTAATTTAGAAATTTGTTAAATGTAACATAATCAAAACGCCTACAGTCAGTAATTATTTTGTGGTTAAAGCTTATTCCTTGTTTACTAAATTTAATCAAATATCTTTTATTAACTTACTTAATTACTATTACAAATTTTTAATCACTAACTCGGCGGATTAAAAAGTTTTAGGTTTTTTGCTTACCCAATTTTGTTTTAACCGATCGGTGTCATAAGGGCACCAATTTAAAAGTTAAATGGTTTAAGATATATGTTTATGTGAACTTTTCTTTCTATAATAAACCAAGAAGTTATATCCTGTATTTTAGGCCATTAATTAAATTACACCTTGTATACAAATCAATAATTTTTGCTAAAAACCTACTGTAATTTCTACAAAAGCAAACTTTAATTAAAAAAAATATAAATGTATTTTCCTTAGTTCTGGCGAAGGAGAAACTGAAATTTAGTATGTAGAAGTCAGACCCATTCATGTTATCCAGTGTTATTTTTTAAGGTATTTGTTTAATTATTGTTAAGAATTTAAATAGTAATAGAGATTAACTTTATTGGGTTAAGTAGCGTCTCAGTGGTCACAACAGCCAATGTTATTGAGAGAAAAATGTTCGCCACTGGCTTTTTATGTAGTTATTATATTTTTCCTATAAAGCACTTAAACATACAACTTTTTACTGTAGTACATTTTGTTGTATCTGGCTTTTATAAAATATCGATTTTTAAAATATTAATTTATGCCCTGTATCTCAGAAACGAAGCAACTCCGGACATATGTTTACAGAAACTTTTCTTCATAAAATGGCAAAATATATCACCCTCTAAAGTTTGTTACCGTAGTTAGGAAATAACCTTTATTTAATTAGGGCGGCAGAGGCAGACTAACCGTTACATAATAGTGCTATTTTTCTAACCCTGTATAAACGCTTCAATAGGAGTACTTTTTTCTTAGCTAAAGGTTTATTTGAAAATACTACTTTTATTATATTATTATACAATGTGTAAAAATTATTATTAGGCTTAGTCCGCCCCTGGCGGTTTAATTAGGAGGACACGATTTTAAGAAGCCCTTAGTAATATTTGTCATTTTAGAATATGATTTCAATATTCCAAATTTTACAAGAGTGATTCAAAAATATGGATTTTCAGCGGCGTACTTTAAGGGTACATGTCTCAATAAGTTTATACTATATAAGCATGCAGTTTTGGTATATCGGCCAGTAATAGAAAAACAAAACAAGCACTATTAGTCACGCAGGCGTTTACATGCCGGTATTTAGGTACATTGTCTCTTTTACCTATGGAGGCATGTTCTGTTATTTAGATCAACCGGTAGAAACTTGTCATCATATTTTTCTTGCAATCTATATGAACTTGAGAGATTGTTTACAAATTCTGTATATTTACCTGAATCTAAAAAAATATTTTAAAGGCTACGTTTGACCTCGTCCTATCAATGAGGCGGCAATGGAAGAATAAACAAATGTTTATTTTAGAGACATTCCATTCTTTTTTATCTTTGGATAATCCACGAAGGCTAAAAGCCTTAATACTAACGTTCCGTGGTTTTCTTAAGCGAGGTAAGAGGGAGTCTGTTGACACGGGACTTAAATACTTGGAGATTTAAGGAGGGGGGAAGAAGGACCTCCCCGGGCAGCAGTTTTCACATCCTAGTAACTCATGAGATAAAAGAACAAACAAAGTGGGAGGTTCGATCGAGGTTAAATCCCTCACAGCCCGACGATGGGCAAGAAAAGGAAGCCTTTCTGTAAGTGAAGGATTATTAATAAGGCGAACAACTCTTCTTTGAATAGAATCAAGCATGCTAAGGGTTGTGGGGGACGCCATGCCCCAGATATGAGAATATTTTAAGGAAGGTCGAATTTGGGACATATACAAAGTGTATAAATTAGAAGGGGAAAAATACTTTATGGCTTGAAAGAGAAATCCAAGCTTTTTGAAGCTGCCGATGTCGTGGCTATAGACCTATAACCTTTAATAAAAAGTTGATTGCTTGCAAGATACAGGGTGTACAAGTAAAGAAAATAAATGGAAAATTTGCATCCTGTATCTTGCAAACCAGTAACCTTTCGACTAAGGTAAAGAGTATTAGATCGTATTATTTTGGCCCAAAGAATTTGTGGTAGCACTTTTTACAGACCTTTTGGACATTACCAGGTGGCCTAGATAAAGCAGGGGCAAACTTTATTGTAAAATAAAATGTTTAATCCGAAATATCTCAAGAAAGGTTGCTTATAGCGATATTTATTAAGTTTACCTTTCTTGTGCAAAAACATGAAAGAATAAAAATTTTATGCTAAAATTATAATGTACCGAGGCAGAAATAAGTTATGACACTTTGAACCTAAGCAAAAGACCGCAGGTGACTCCCTCTACATTTTACGACAAAAACATTAGCATATTTAGATTTCCCATCCTAAAATCCTTAAACTGCTAAATTTTGTAGAAAAATGTCTCATAATAAATAAAATATTTTAAAATTACTAAAATAAAATAAAAACTTTGACACCCTGTATCTCGCAAATGATTAACTTTTCGACTATGGCAATTGCCGAGCAGCAACGCCATACTCCAGCAAGCAAGCAAGCAACTTTTCGACTAAGGTAATTGTAAATTGCGCTAAATTGTTGTATGTTGGTCCAAGGAATTTGTGGTTGCATTTTATATAGGATTTTTAGAGACACCCTGTATATGATATTTATACAGGGTCTGCAAAAATCGCCTGACAAACTTTAAGGAATGATTCTTCATTAAGAAATAAGACTTCTTATGAACATATTATATGTCCTAAAAGTCCTTCTTTCGGAACAACGGGGGTGTTTTTCTTATACCTCTTATATCAATCCAAATATTTTAAATAAATTAAAGACGGGTCTCCTAGATATCTAGGAAATTTTACCAGTGTTGTCCGTAAAGTATATAGAATATTTATTTTTTCAAGAAAAAATTGTACGCGCTGCGTCTCCCTAAAATAAAACAAACTTTATTAAACTTTTGTATAGTTTAAAAAAATCCCATTTTTTTGTATTCGATGTAAACTTTTTGCGTAAATAAATTTAAAACATTTCTTACCATGGACATTAAACATCGCTAATATATAACTTTACAGTAGATAATAATACCTTTTTTAATTTTTAATTTAGGTAATGATTGGTAAAGCAAACTAAGTAACCTAAAGTTGACTTCTATACAGGGTGTAATTTAATAGATGGCTAAAAATACCGGGTATAATTTCTTAGCTTATTTTAGAAAGAAAAGTTCATATAAACATATGTCCCAAACCCCTTAAGTATCGAGATACAGGGTGTTAAAATTAAAAAAAAAATATTTTTTAAATATCCCAACTATTTTTTACCCAAATTTCTTTTTATTTGGCAATATAGTTATTGACATTAAGGAGGTTATATCCATTTTAATAAGTTTTATATCAAGTGTACCAGTTTTTACTAAAATAAGTTTTTTGAAATTTTTTGGTTTTTTGAAAGTTGTACACCCTGTATCTCAAAAGTTAAGACGTTTAGGACATAATATGTTATTAAAAAATAAGCCCTAATATAGGCTTCGAAATCATTGCCTGTATTTTTAGTCATCGATTAAATTACACCCTATATTATATTAAATAAATAGCGATTTGAGCATGCAGAGAAATAATTCTTATTTCCTTACTGGAAAACAATGCCTAAATCGAACTAAAAAAGTCAAAAGATTAAATGTTTTTTAACTTAACGAGAATCCGAAATATTTTTTTGAGAAAATTGCAGTAGCCTACCATTTTCCGAAAAAATATTTGCAATAAATGTCATTTAATTTATAGAAGATATCTCTCAAATTTCCCAAGATATCTGAATTAGTAAAAAAGTTATTGTAAAAAAAAACTATTGTGTTCCCAAATTTTAACATCCTGTGGTTTCAGATATCCCTTAAATTTTGTCGGAAACATTGGTGGACACCTTGTAAACGATACATTTATATTGTTTAAAAAATACAAAATTATTTTCAGCATCCAAAAAGTTTCTGATTTTAAATAATATGAAAAAAAGATCAAAATTAGAGCTGTTACTGAGGACTTTCAACGATTGCCTTTTGTCAGCATTACTGACTCGACTATAATAAGAAAAAATAGAAAAATAGTTTTTTTGTTACTAATGTACGTTACGTATTTTAAAAGATTCTTAAAAATCACTTTTTTAAAACATTTAGATAATCCCACAGATCTATTTGGGTTGTATTAAATTTTATTTTAAATTTAAAAATACAAATTTTTAAATGTAAAAAAGAATGTTTAGGAAAAAGTTTCCGTTTTGATTAAAACACTTTTTCCGAAAGAGTCTTTAAAATGCCAAAGAGGGCGTCTACTATCAATGGAAAATAAATCCTATTTTTAATTTAATTATGCCTAGTAGCTGTATATTAACTTTTAACAAAATATTTAAAATAGTAAACAATGATTATTTATGAGTTTTACTAAAAGCATTTTGGACCATTGTTTTTATTTAAACTATTTACACAACGTTTCGAGCAGTTCTATCTCTGTCCGTTTTTACGTGTAAACTAAATTAGTTTTTACTTTAAGAATTATTTAAGTTTTTGTTTATCATCATTTACATTTAAAAGGATTCTGGGTATGTTTAGAATTTGTTAAAATAAATATTTTCTCTGAAGACTCTTCTTACGAACGGATGATATTCAGTGGCCCCTTCGGAGCCCGGATCTTACCCAAATGACTGTTTTCTAAAGGTTACTTAAAATCGGGGTTTATAAAGATAATCCAACCACATAAGTCCAGCTTAAGCAAAACATTGTGTGAGAATTAAACGCCATGTCGCGAGCAAAAAGTTTTTAAAAATAAGCCCCTTCGAATTAAGAATGACAGCAACGTTAGGGACAACATAATTTTTAGGTCATAAAAACATTTGTAGGTTTAAAATATTATCAATAAAACATATGTGTGAAGTTTTGTTATATTTGTTTTATGGGATATTAAAACTGCTCATACAGTTAACCCACCCTGTTTTAGAAAAGAGTTTTTTGTATAAACATTAGTTTAATTTCTAAACCACTGTATATCACTAACCGCAGGGTAGCCACACATTAATTTCTAATAGTCTTTCGGGAAAACATCCCGCTTCGATTGAAGTACACCACTCGATTAATAAAGAGATGCTTCAACAGATTTATTGCGAGCCCTGATACCCTCGCTGATAATAATTGATTTCGTTTTACTAATTCATTTTTCTTTTCCTCTACAAATTGTTTTATCCGAAGTTCAATGCGATTTAGTAATGGATGTGAACATGCTAAATTTATTTTTATATCACAACACACTTAGTGTAATCATTTCATAATAACTTTATAAAATAAATTGTTTTGCCCTAATGTTTAACTTATTCTATAAAAAACAACTAAAAAACAGTAAAATGTATTTTATTTTAGTACTTTAAACTCAGTAATGATTAATGTCAAGCATGGTGTTAGGCCAATAAGTAATACCAAAGTAAAACGATAATATTATTTTTTTATTTTGTAGTTTTTATTTCAAAATAATACCCTAAATCAAGTTTCCCTACTAACGTGCAAACATTTTTCTTTGCTCATTTTAGTTCTGATAAAGTCACTTTACCGCACTAATGCGGAAAAGTACAAAATTCTAAACCAAATGTTGGGATTTAGTAGAATTTTTATGCACTTCATGGTAAAAATATCTTTGCTTTTGTCAAAACCAAATCAAGACGTGAAAAAGAAACCCATTCAGTCACCAACAGGACAGTTGCATTAATTCCAATAAATATCTAATATAAAGGTATGTTGTCAAGGTGCGTATCCCATTATTTTATTTTGTTAGTTTTTACATTGTTTTTAAAATGTAGTTTAAATTGTCTTAGGTCTACCTTTGTGTCAGTTTTATTATATAAATATAAGAATTTTAAATGTAAAAAATCATCCATTTAATGTTTTGTAAATAATTACTATTGGTTTAACTCGTTATTATTTTGTAGGAACATGCCAAAGACTATCGTTAATATAAATAAATAGATCTTTTGAAAAAGCCGTCCATGTAAGGCGAACCGTTCAGGAAAATAAAATTATTGTCTAGTAATTTAAGAAAACCTCAATCCCAAGAAACAAAGTAAACAAAAGATTTAAATAACTGCCATTTTAAAAATTATGTATCGGTTAGATGGGTATACTACTAATTAGGAAAAAATATGCAGGGTTAATTATATTGTTCAGTTTGGCATCTTTTTGCATATATTCAAATTTGGTCCCAGGAAAAGTCCATCACACCGTATATCCGTCAGACAATCCTGATATATTTTTTTTTCAAAATATTTAAACGGCGCGGTGTAGTGCGGACACTCTCGGTAAGTCGATATTCTTAGTAAATAATTGCGACCATTTATCTTTTTTTTTTTTTTTTCTAGTCTCTCAGTCAGTCAACCAAGTTTCGCTAAAAATGGCGGTTGACTTTACCGTGTGTGCGTTAATCTAAATTTTACTGTGATCATAAAGAAATGCCAAAAATAAGATATGTCAAGGTTTTTAAAAATGAACATTGGACAACCAGTCTCTTGGAAAACCATTCACTGAAATAACTAAGGTAAGTTATCAAATTTATAATATTTTAAATAGTATTTGATTATTAAAAAATTAGGTAGGTTCTATAGGAGAGTTAAAAAATTAAAAAGTTTAAAAATGTCCATCGCACAACCACTCTCTTAAACAATTAGTTACTTAAATAAATAAATTGTTGTTCATAAGACAATTTAATTGTCTTTGGGATATGGTAATAGGACCTTATGTTTGACAAGTTAGTTAGCCTTGTTGGTAGCTACCCTGCTTTTTGATTCTGGTGTTGTGAGTGTAACTTGTGTGGATTTTTTGTTTTATCGTTGTAACTTTTTTCTGCAATGACACGATGGTTTTATTGGCGGTATGGCCGTGTGACTTTTCCTATGGAGCTACGTGAAATTAAAACTTTATGCTAATAATGCAAGAACTATTGAATATTTGAAAACCAACACCAAAAATGTTATTTGTGAGATACCGGCCCATATGTGTAAAAACGTCATGCTTAATTAGACTGATCGTATTCGCTATTCTCTACGAAGTCAAGAAGAACATTTGGTTAATATTATTTTAAATCATAATTGTAAATAATTGGTCATTCAAATAAAATAAAAATATTCTGGCCTCGTAGCAATGTTTCTGCTTAATTTAATTTTAAAATCCTATAAATGGATAACTTTTTACTATTTTTAAGCAACTCCTTACAAAGAATTATTTTAACTCTGTTACTCTTGGGAAAAGTGTTTGAAATACCAAAAAATACAAAATAAGACATTAAGGATTTGCTCATTTTATCCCTATCCTTTAAAAGTTTTTATCAGCACTTTGTAACTTGTTGCTGTTTGACCATATCCTTATATGTCTAAGGTTTTAAGCTAAAATATAAAAGGTCGTCACATTTAATAGAATTTCTAAGCCATAAAGAGAATCCACCGGACACATAAAATTGTAAAAAGATACATTGTCTAGCCAATTCATATTTCCTTTTGACCTATTAAGTTTGCCGCAAAGCCATAAATTTTTATATCTTTTAGAGTTATTCCAATCGATTTTCCTTAAGGCACTTTATTAAATTTTATTTACTTTTCCTTAAATCAAAACAATATTTTATAAAAGTGCAGTTAAATAAAAATATTCTTTACGTCAATTCCTACTCTGGTTACTGAAAATCAAACACAATTTTTTAAAGAAAAACTTATGATGGCACACTTTTTAAGTTTATAAAGTAATATATTTTTATTACATTTTTAACACTGCACCACAAAGTAACCACAATAGAAAGTATAAAAGAAACAAAATACGTTTTGTGTGTGTTTTATAAAGTTAAAATTTTTTAAATTCTACTTGAAAATTTTTTACGCAAAATAAATTTGACTTAAGTTTTAAAAACGCAAGGACCTTTGTTTTTTTTAATGTCAAAATTTTAAATATAGCATTGCTAGGCGCCCCACAGGAGTAAATTGCTTTGGGCATAAGATTCGTGATCTGGCACTGTCTATCCATCATTTTAATCACAAATAATTTTAGAACCAATTAAGTCATGAAAATGCGGTTTTTTTTTTAGTTTTTTATTACATCTTTGTCATTTTTTTTGTAAAATTTTGTTAGCACAAAAACCAAATTTGCGATTTTGAGATAAAGAACAATTTCTGTATGTTAACTGAAACCTCCATTATATTTTTTCTAGTTTAAAAACCTAATATTTGTTATCTTTTTAAACCTGTAACATAGGCGATATTTATTTTAAAAAGTTAACGAATGTATTAACCTAGTTAACCAAAAAATTGTCTACTACGAGTATTATTTGGCAATGAAAATTTGTTATATAAAAGATAACAAATAAAAAACGCCAAGAAAGCTGTAGGTTATAATATTTCCAAAGTAGAAACCTAACCTTACAACTGTCAATATTATTTTTTGAATAACATAAAGCTTTGTTGATGAGTTTTTAGTAATCTTATGTATAGCAGATTTTTATTCTAAAATAGTTTTGAAGCTATGGTTTCCTAGGACTATCGGTCGGCGGAAACCAACGCGGTTTAGATTCGTTTAAATTAAATTTTCACTTGTAATATCACTAGTGCTAAATTTATTTTCGGAAATTTTTCAAGGCCACGAATATTTTGAAAATTAGAGAATTTTTTTATAATTCGTGGCCGAGAAAAAATTTTCCAAAATAATTTAAGCATGTGTGGTATTTGGTAAGAAAATTTCACACCAAGTTTGTGTTAAATAATAATCTTTTAAATTAATATTTGTAACTTTGACACGAGTTTTTAAATTTTACTATAAAAAAATATTTTTCACTTTACCAATTTTAGTTGCAAATATATGTTATTTTAGAGCTTATCATTGTTTATTCTTTTATATTATATATACCTTATATTACTACAGTTGGTACAAATAGTTTATTTTAATTTTTTAGATCCATACCTTGTTTTCGTTTTCTCTTCTCTTATGTCTAGTACTTCAGTCTTATGATATTCCTAAAACCTTACCGTATTTTATATTATGTTATGTCTGAAATACTACAACTGGTACAAAATAAGATTTTATTTAATTATGTATGTGAATGACAGACTGACGTTAAAACAAATTCAATGATTATGTCAAAAAATTTTCACTATAATTCGCTCCAGGGTACCCCAGGCAGAAGAAAAAAATTTACGATAAATACTTATGTTGTCATGGTAATGCAACCAAAACTACACATTTGATTGGTCAAAAAGTAGTGGTGTGGAATTTTCACTTAAATGTGGTTTCATTTAAACAACAAGTCCTAGGAAAGCGCAGCTTAACTGCCGTGCAGTTAACTCTGTGGGTTATTAAATTCTTATTTTTTTTATTAATTGATAATTTATCCAAAAACTTTTTTAGAGATAAGAATAAATTTTAAATTATTGAAAAATATACTCCACTTTAAATAGCAATTTTTTTCTATATCGAAAAATCACCCATTTTTTTTTTGATACTAATACAATGCCAAAACAATATTGTGAATATATAGTAAAAAGTTTTTAAAAAATTCTATAATGAAAACCGCAACCCCCCTAAGCATTTGTAAAAAAAGAAAAGAAACATGTTTTAGTAACAAAAATAAGCAATTTGTATGGTTTGGAAAATAGGGACCCTTTTTTGCTCTTTAAACAATAAAAACATGCTTTTGTAAGAAAAATGACAAATTTTTTGTGTTTTTTTATGGGATTCTTTTTTTTTTGGTCTTTAAACAAATAAAAAACAAATTTTTGTTAAATATAATACTAAATTGTATTAATTCTTATGTGAAGACCTTTTTTTTCTCCTAAAAAATATTACAAATTTTTTTCGGTAAACTTACCTTCCCCTTCATAAAAAGCTATAAATACGTCCGTGCATGCTGTAGTACGTTTAAAAATAAGTACTTGTATGACCTTAAAGTAATATTAACTGTTTTTGTCTATTATTTTATTTGTGGATTTTAAGGAATATTTTACTTATATTATATAAGGTATTATACAGGTGTCGTAAATGGTTATTCGTCCTTTGCAATTGACCAGGTGGAATAGAGAGTATTACTAAAGCACATAAGTTTGACTGAAACAGACAATGCGATGTTGTCTAATGCACAAATTTTTTCTCCGTTCTCCTTGCTAATATCCAGCGTACTTTCCTACCCCTCGTTTTACACTAAGCCGGTTTCGCCGGACAGAGTGATAAAAATCATACGAAGCCTTTGAGCTTGCCTACTTTTCACGTTCTCTTCGTGTGAAAGATCTAACAAGACTCCATACACTTCGATAACGTTGGTCCGTCGCCCGCATTTCCGGCTTTTGCTGACTTCCACTAATGTGAAAAGGCAGTACCAGGACCACCTGTTGACGGTTTCTTGCGTATCAGGAACTTGCAGCGTTTAGGTATTCAACAGTGTTGCCAGAGACTTTTTCGGGGATTTTGATGGCATAAAGGAAAAGGGGATTTTTGAAGTAAAAACGGGGATTTATAATTATTTAGAAGGTAGTCGACTCTGATCACCACATAACGTCCTTAACGTTAAATATGGCTATATTTGTAATTATTAGAATGGTGTAAAAACACCTTTTTAAAGGTACGTTTAGATCTGACTTTTATTGCATGATATTTATGTCAAATAGAAATTCTGGCTAGTGTAAACAATCAAACTGTCTAATATAAATTAGACATATATTTTTGATCATTTACATTAGCCAGAATTTCTATCTGACATAAATATCATACATTAAATGTCAGGTGTAAACGTACCATCATATTTACTTACACAACTTACACACCAATAGAAAGGCGGCCTTTAAATGTTACTTTACATCACGAGGATTTTTTTAAAGTATCTTAAAAAGTAATTTTTTGGAACCACGAGGAATATTATTTGTATCGTAACCCACCTGGCACACTGGTAGACATGCATTTGGAGTTCAACTCCTTGTTATATTTTTTGGTGAATTTTTACTTACAAGTTTCCTTTGCTGAAATGTAAAGAAAACTTGTTCTAAAAAGCGCAAAATCAAAGAAAGTGCGTATATATTAGTAAATAAAGATAATTGTGTAGCATCAATTTCAGTTAATTTAAATAACACTTGGTTGCCTTTTGCTTTAGACTAAAGTGTCTTTAGGAAGACCAAGAATTAACTAACTATTCACATTTTCTGTAATATAAACAATAAATACACCAGCAACCAGTTATCTATGTCACTATGACACTATAACCAAACAAACATTTAATGACAAAGATATTTCAGAATATCCTAAAAAAGATAAAAATTTTAAAATTTAAAACATTATTAATAGTTAATTTTAATTTTTATTATTTGTATTCAATTTATCTTGACGACGGTGGCAGAAACGTAGATTTTAAATTATCTTTTTACTTGTTTTAATTATTTTGGTTTTTAAGTACTTTTAATTTAATTTGGCGTTTACCCAAATAATTACCATCAATTAAATGAAGCCGCCGAACTACAGAACATATTTTCTAATATTATTTTTGTGTAAAATATGCATGTAGGTATATAAAAAGTATAGGAACATTTAGAAAAAGAACATGTTTTAATTTGGATTTTTATGAGAAATAAATGCCCCTTAACCCAACAGTGGGATACTATCACCAAATGTTTATTTTAATTCTTACATTTACAAGCTTTTAAAACTGGTTTTTGGTTTTCTTTTTTCCGCAATTTTACTTTTAATAAAGAATACATTTTTTTGTTAAAATTAATTATATGTAATTAGTCAAATTACTTACAAAAAATTTATAAAATGTTACTTCTTTAACGATTCTATCTTTTAATTTACGGTAATATTTTAATGCCCGAAACAGCAATAAAATGGACTGCATTATATGAACCTTTTTAAAACCTATTAAGTCTATCACGAATATTCATACCGCCGTATACGGAAGAGGCGCTTTTACCCAGTGTTGCTAAAACTCTCTATTTTCTTACCAAATTAAAACATTCAAATTTACATACTTAAAAAATATTAAATAATTTTTAAGGAAGAAAAGCATTGGAAGATCTCCGCCGCGTCCCTGCTTTATCACAAACGCGGCCGCGTTTTTGACGGCATGCGCAAGCAATATCGGCATTATTTGTCGGAGCTTTGACTAGTTCGAAGAATACAGTTTAATTATATATATTATATAATAACTTCGCGCTAGATATTGGTTCTTTTAGCAGACCAATGGGATTTCTAAATTTTGGAACCCATATTTGTTTTAATTTAATTCTATATTTTTATTGGTATAACCATTTCTTATTTGGTAAGAGCCACCTTTATTGCAATTTCTCTCCCTTCTAAAAATTAATTTTGACAAATGAGTGTAGTGTTGTAAATATTCCCATGATCTCGATATTCGGAATGTATGGTTACGGAATAGTATGATATTGGAAATGTCCTATTACGTATAAGTATCCGTAATATAACATTTTTGAAGACAAAATAAAAGGTCTTTACTTTTCCTCTCGTTTTATAGTTTCATATTCGAGGTAATTTTATAGAAACTTGCGGCAACTTCAATTTTGACGAAATTTGGTTAACAGGTATTTTTTTTTGGGGGGCGCTAATCACAAAGCTGATAGAATTTTTTAGCGAAATTGTTTCATTCTTAAGGTATCCATTATTATTCAAATCAATTAAGTTGCGAAAGTTAACTTCAAAAATGCGGCAACAATCATAAATTTTAGGCAAAGAACCAATTCTAAAACGGTATTTACCAATCGGTTATGTCGACGTTTAAACAATGTTATGATACGTCAAACTTGTCACCAATTATTACCGCGGTTATAATTGGTTGAACGCCTAAAATTGATACATGTATACACGGTGACGTCATAGCCTACTGCGACTGGAAAGGATTGAAACTAAAGCTATGCAATTAAATGCAAAAATATTGTAACATACGTAGTAAAACCGGGTTTTAAAAAGTAAGAATCAAATATATTGTACGCCACTTTAGCTCTAAATCAAAAATTGTGTGCAAAAATAATGGTGAAATACAATAAAAAAATTAGTTTAAATTTCAACTTTGATGATGGATACCTCGAAAACAAAACGTTTTCGCCAGAAAATTCTTTTAGATGCGTGTTCAGCACCCTAAAAGACCCCTCTATACCAAAATTCGTTTAAATCGGATGAGATGCCGCAGTACCTACCCTGACCACCAGATAACGATAGTCCAATTGACCAATAAAAACTCGACATTGGCATCGACCAATTTTCTGATTGGTCCAGTGACAAACGACATGTAACTTTCGCTATCTGGTGGTCAGAGTAGGTACTTAAATTTCAGGGTAAGCTGAAATCTCACTTGTAAGCTTCAATGAAAGTATATTCTTTGCTTATAATACCCAGTAGAATTGTCAAAAGACAACTCTAAAAAAGAACATTACGGTTTTTTAATTACTCATTACAAAATTGGAAAATGACTAAGAAGACTGAGGTAACTTTGATATAGGTATTACATTTCAAAGACTTTACTTTTTTTAGCTTTTATTTTAGTGAAATTCATCATAATTTTTTAACTAAATTTTTAATTTTAAAACAAAATTTAATTGTCTAAATAGTTGTTTTTCTGTACAAGACTGGGCTTAGGAATGTTCTACTTATAATTACAAAACTTACTAAAAAGCAGAACAACCCTGTGGACAAGCCACATCGAAAATAGCTACCCCTGAGAAAGTTAAACTAGAGTTTAAAGAGCCTCAGTTTACATTTTTCTTTACCCAGTCTGTCAATTTTGACATGTTTCGGGTATCGGACTTGGCGAACGCGTCACCTTTTTGTCGAACAAATTTACTACAATGTTTTAAATGCAATTTTTTAACATTGTGCCAAAAATGGTAAGGTTTACCGTCACTAAATCATAAGGCCCCATATTGACATTCTTTGGGTATCGGACTGGTCTGATGTTTAGAAATTGCATGTAAAACATTATGGTAAACTTGTCCGACCAAAATGGACTTTTTGTTTGTCTAGTCCAATACCCGAAACATGTCAAAACTGACAGGCTGGATAAGCTGGGTTAAAGCGCCGCTTCTATATATGGCCGTATGAATATTCGTGAAAGACTCGTCAAAAAACCCTAAATTGGTTTTAAAAGTGTTTTTTTATCATAAATTCCCTTTCATTGCTAGCGCAGCCACTACTAAAAACTCCCTAAAACATCTGTTATAAGAACTACAAAATTTTATCATTGAAGTTGTAATGCTTTTATAATATATAATATAATAAAAGTACTAAAAAAATATTTAATCCTTAATTAAAAAGCAAAAATGTAAAAACCGATACATCCACTTTTATTGATAAAAGATAAATAATATTTTTATAAACTTTGACATGCTCTTTTCAACGAAAAGGTCTTATTTTTGATTAACAAACATCTCTATTTTTTGCTTAAAAATACATTGTTAAAGGCTTATAGGTTCAACAAAAATTTAAAGCGGAAATATTACAAATGTATATTTACAAGATAAAAAATTAATATCCTAATGTTTGACCCAGTACATTTTAATTTTGTGTGAAAAAAGCAGTATTAATAAAAATCAATTTTTACGGGCATTCCTCTTTGCAAGAATTTCTCTGGATTTTAATTTAATTCATTTAAACCGTTTTAGCCCAATTGTATATTCAATACCTTTTGTGTTAAATCTCAGTAAGCCTTTTAATCTGTTTTAATAAATTGAAATCTAAAATAAACCATTGTGAAAAAGGGCATTACAAAAAAAAACATATTAAAATTTACATTCAAAATATGTCAAAAACGTTAAACCAACATTAAAGTATTTACATTTATCTTTAATTTAATATAGTTAGTAAGTTTATGTTTTAGTTTTTAATTTTATCTTTGTCTCAGTGTAGAAACCAAAGACTAATATCCATCAAGAAACCACTACTACAGTAGAAATTGTATAAAACATCAAATTTTAGGATAGTTTACAACTAAAACATACCTTAAATAGTTTTAAACCAACAAAATGTGTAAATTACAAACAAATTAAAATCTTTCTCAGCCAGCATCAGCATGGTGTTAGGAGACAAAATAGCGTTTGCTCCTAACACCATGCTGATTCTAGCTGGGAAAGATTTTTAATTTGTTTGTAATTTACAAATTTTGTTTGTTTAAAACTATTTAAAGTATGATTTAATTGTAAACTATCCTAAAACTTTATGTTTTATACAATTTTGTACTCGTAGTAGTGGTTTCTTGATGGATATTAGGCTGTATCGTAGGATGACAAAATGACACTGATGATGGTGTAAACTGAAAGCGCTTTGCCATAGCTTGAAATATATACAAATTTTGCATGTATATACAAACTTGGTCTTTCCTTTCTAAAATAAGTATTGTATTTACACTACCAAGTAATGAAAAATAAAGACATATTACAAATCGCCTACGTTATGCTTTGCATTATATCTTGTTTATTGGTAATATTTAAAATGGTTTTAAAATTAACTAGTCTATCAAAATTTATAATTTTCGATGTCATCGTGTAAGCTTTTCATAAATTTGGTGAGCAAGAATGATATGGGTAGTCTATTTCCACCACTTTTATTAATTAAAAAAAAACAAAGATATTAGGAAAGTGTAATTTAATAAAAGCAATATTTTTATAAAATTTTATTATTCTAGCGCTTTAAGTTTTTATGGAAATTAAAAACCTATTTTTAATTATTGACTTTGTGAATATGTTTATAAGGCAAACAACCCTTTATTATTAATAAGAAATCACTTTTTAAGATTTTTGCAAAACCTCACCGTCTACTATTGAAATTAGATAAAATATACCGGTGGTGCAATTATGAATTTGAAAATTGTTGGTTAATCTGGAAGTAATAGAAAATAAATAAATAGATTGACCAACTTTTTGTCAAAAATTTATATTTTCATTTTTTTATTTTGAAAGATAAAATAGTAATAAAATGAAATAAAAGAATTTTTAATGTGTACCTATCTTTTTGTGCAGGATAGTATTTTTTTGTTTGTACCACAAGTATTATTTTATAGTACTGAGGTTGAGATAGTGTGCTATCATAAAAATAAAATATATTTTAAAACAGTTTATTACTGTAATTTTTAAATCAATTTACAAAATTTTAAACATATGAAATAAATTAAAAAAAAAAATGTATTTTTAAGTAAAATTGACAAAAAAATTAAGATGGCTGATGCAGCATGCCATTGGAGGAAAAATATTTGAATGAAAAAAAAGGTCTTGCGGCACAATAAATCTTCTAAAAGTACTTTATTGCCGTAGAACAGAAATGGTGAATCAATGACATGCGATTTGCACGCGCCACAAAATTTTGGCATGTCACTGATTATCAAATTTATTGTACACTCCAAAAAAAATTTAATAAGGTATTTATTATTAATATTTTCTAAATAATCACAAAGTCAAAATTATTTAATGGTACGTCTATGACTTTAACAAATATTTATTTATAAAAATTGATTGATACGTAAAAGTTTGCCTTGCCTGCCCTAGAATATATTGACAATACCCTACTACCAGATGACGGTACTTTAAAAGTTACCCAAATACCCAATTTGGGTAACTTTGGTTGGGTTGGTCATATTTTTGAAATTAATAAAGTTAGAAGTACTTAATGTGGTATGTTTTAAAGCCTTTTAAAATATCTTTTTAATGAAGATATTCTTGATAATGTACAAGGTAAGTCTAAAGAATATTATATCACCATTAAAAAGATCTTTAAAAAAACTTTAAGAATATACCATATGATGTAAATCTAACTTTATAATTTTCGATGATATGGATATCTAAATTCTAAATAGTCCCATTAGCCATTTTTAAAGAACCGCTATCTTGGAATGGGTAAAGGTATTGGCTTTATTTTTTAAGGTTATAAATTGCTCGTCAGAAGCTTCAAACAGATTGCGACAAGACCCTCTTTCTATTTTTTTTCA
This sequence comes from Listronotus bonariensis, assembly GCA_014170235.1. Classification (NCBI taxonomy): domain Eukaryota; kingdom Metazoa; phylum Arthropoda; class Insecta; order Coleoptera; family Curculionidae; genus Listronotus; species Listronotus bonariensis. The sequence continues at coordinate 7,506 of JACEGR010005010.1, read as the reverse complement.
AGATGGCGCCCGAAAGCCATCTTAAATTTTAAGTAAACTATTTATGATTTATAATTTGATATCCAAAAGTTTTAATTTTTTAAAAATTCATTTGTTAAAAAAAGGAGGACATTTAAAACATGCACTGTATATCACAAATACGTGATTTGGTTAAGGTCATTTAATACCCAAGGCTGTAATACCACAGTTACACAAAATTTAAAAAAGGTGGTCTGTCCTGGGTATCGGATAAATATTACCCCACATACTTTTCCCGCTGAGAACAGATCTGCTAGCGTTTTTTTTTTATAAAATTTTATTCTCTATCTAACGACACTTTGTTTTTGAAAATCAGCCCAGCTGTTCCAGAATCATAAGAAATTTATCTTAAATACTATACAAACAGTGCGGTTTAAAGGATTTTGACTTGCCTTTAAAACAAGGTGCTACATGACCCCCTTTTCTTAAAAAAAATGCAGCGCAGGAGCGGTTCGTTTTTTGAAGTTAGGCCCCTAGTTTTGATTTATTGTCAGCGAATAAAAATACGTAAAAAAATCTTTGTTCGATACCCAGAACAAACTACTTTTTCTATTTTGTGGACCAATGTAATTAATAGCTAGTTTTAAAATTTAAAGATTGGCCGTTGACCTTGCTAGTTATAGTAAAAGCTTAATAGTCGCACCTATGGCGGGTCAGTTACTGACCCCACCGTTGTTTTTTTCTGTATCTTTTTATATAAAAAAAAATATATATCGTTTTATGACTTTTATACATAATTCTTTAGAAATGTATTCATGCTAAATTTATAAGCTTGTTACAAATAGTGCCTTCTAAACAACGTATTTGTGATGGGTTGCGTGGTAAGTATGACTCACCAATGAAGTGTCTGCAACTAACAGCGGTCGTAATATAACCAGTGAATTACTAAAAAAGAAGCTTGCACTAGTTAATACTATCTTAAAAATATTTTACAATAAATTATTCGTCCTGCTTAAAAAATAAGGCACATTTGTAACTGTTTAATTTGCCTCTAGGGAAAACAAAATTTTAGCAAGGTATCTTTCAAAAAAAAAAGTTGTATTTGTCTTTTTCAGCTTCAGGATATAAAAATTAGAAACGATACATCAGAAATATTCTATACTATGTATGTATATGTCAACTAAAGCCGTGATTGATACGCTTTACAAATGTATTAAGGCATACAGTTGCCGACGCGAAACTGGGAAAGGCCTCATGGGTTTTTCTTTATATTAAATTCATATATATGCTTATATTTCTTACATAGTTGTTTTAAAAATCTAACAAAAATCAAAGTCCTAATAAAGCAACTAGGAAATGAACTATGTCGATTGAATACAGGGGCGGTCATATCGACTTTCTGAGGGGGGCCATAGGCCGAGAAAAAGTGTGTGAGCTGCCAAAAAGATAAATCTTGGCGCCCCTAGAAAAAAATAAAATTTTCAAATTTTTTGAAGAGCAAAAAAAGGTCTTCTCACCTATTTTTTTTGTTGTTCTTTCATTCTTTTATCATTTCATTTATAAAAATACTCATACATATTTAAAAAGCATGCACCTATGACCGCCCCTGATTGAATATGGGAAATCTGTATAAAACAAAAGGATTGCAAAATATAGATATTGCAGTGTAACAGTGCAAGTTGCATATAGGATCCAGCAGTCGTTTTTGGAAATATATTTTAATTACTAAAGCAAATATCATTTTCTAGCGCATTCGCCATATTTTATGTGTTGTCTTGCGCGCGCGTTCATGTGCGTTAAACACTGCAAACTTAGTCCTGTAGTCTGAAAAACATTTGTGGAGAGCCTTTGAATGCACAATAACCTAGAGGGTTTCGTGCATTACTAGTGTTTTACGGATGAAATTTCTGTTATTGGTTACTTTTTTAATATGCGAATCTTTTTGTGCCAATGAGTTTTAATGAAAGCAGTGATATTGTGACGGTGCGGTGTATCCTCTTAAGAAGGGTAGGCACGGGTGGGGAGCCCTGGTTCATACAGGTCATTTTGCAAAGCCGCGCCAGCCCCACTTTTGCTCTGCTTTCCGACACTGGTAGTTCTGCGCTCCGTCAACACGTTACCTTCTCGTCGAGACTGCCAGGGATAGATTAAGGTAGGCCTTTCCAACTTTTAATAATGTTAATTTAGGTGTTAAAATTAATAAAGAGGCTACTATATTGTTTTAAATGATGAGTCTGATTTAATAATTGCCCCCGATATCCCGGTAACCGTAACAATTGGTGGAGGTGCCGTTCTAAACGAGTCTTTGTTTTAATTCTTATTTAAAATAGTAGTAGCTATTTATTTCGCACGGCCGCGCCAGCCCCACTTTTGCCCTGCTTCCCGACGTTGGTAGTTCTCCGCTCCGTCAACACGTTACCTTCTCGTCGAGACTGCGAGGGATAGATTAAGGTAGGCCTTTCCAACTTAAAATAGTGTTAATTTAGGTGTTTTAATTAATAAAAAGGCTACTATATTGTTTTAAATGATGAGTCTGATTTAATAATTGCCCCCGATATCCCGGTAACCGTAACAATTGGTGGAGGTGCCGTTCTAAACGAGTCTTTTGTTTTAATTCTCATTTAAAATAGTAGTAGCTATTTTTATGCATTCTTTTTGTTTTTGGTATTTAAGTGAATCAATTTTATAGCGTAGTAAAGTTTAAAAAATGCGGGTTTCAGTGATAAATATCGAGAAGTATTTTTTTACATTTTTTTTTTGGTTTGACCTTGAGTTCTTTTTGTGGTGTGACTAAATTCCTTGCGATGCGGCTTGCTTCCCTGCTTTTAATATGTACGCTTTGTTGATAAAATTGTCAAATTTGAAAAAGGAATACAGCAGTAATGAATAATTAGCATTTTTTTTTGTGTGGACTTAAGTGAACTTTTTCTAAATTGGCCAATTTTTTACACCAAAGCGTCCTACAGTTTTCTTTTGCTTTTGTTTTTTTAAATGATTTTTTTATTTGTCCTGGTGTTTTTCTTTAAAGGGGGAAAACTTTGGTGTTGATACTTTATAAGATTAAATAGCAATTTTTAGTAAAGAATATGGTTGTATAAAATGTTACATTTTCTTGGGGTTTCAAAAAAGGGTTTTTTTGCATATCTACGTTAAAGATATGGGGTCAGTAATCTTTATTGCATTGTTTTTATTAAATGGAGAAGCATATGTTGCTTAGAAGTGAAGCAAAAAAGACAAAAGGTGCTAAAAAGAAGTGGGAACAGCAATAAAAAGTCATTCAACACCAAAGTCTATAGCAACCCCGACTCACAATAGTGCCAGGAGGTCACTCGTTTTTAATACGTCACTAGAGGAACTAGAATCAACAATAATAAATAATTTAAGCTCACCAGAAGGACAAGTTAGTCCAGATCGTTCTGCCATTGTTTCGAAAGATAAATTACCCGTAAAAATGACTGCGAATGTAACGTTAGGGACCCTTGTTAATGAAAATCGTAAGCCACTAGCGCCGCAATTTTTGCCTCCTAAGAGTTTTAACCCTGAAGTAGATACCGTGTCCGCGTTTTTGAGAGATTACGAAGAAAAAGCCATTGTAAATAATTGGGACGAAAACCTTAAACTGTGCTATTTGTCAAATTACCTGGAAGGACAAGCAAAAATATGGTTTCAACTCTACGCGCTACGACATCCAGATTCAGAATGGAAACACACTGTAGAAGCATTGAAGAAGGAGTTTTTATACGAAACAGATGTGAAAACTGCAAAATTGGAGCTAAGGTATAGGCGTCAGAATCCAGGAGAGAACGTAATTGCATACCTAAGAGACATTTTAAGTTTATGTGATCTGGTGGATCCCAAAATGCCACAAGAATTAAGAAGGGAGCACTTCGAACAAGGACTGTTGCCGACCTATGCTTACCAGTTGAAAATTAGGCAGCCTAGCAGTTTTGAGGAAGTCCAGAAAATCATAACGACGATCCACGAAGCGGAATTGGAAATAAAGAAAGCGTCAGATGTACTATCTAGGTTAGCCATGCCAAGTCAAAGCGAAGAAAAAACTTCTCAAATGGATGAAATAAGTGACCTGATCAGAAAAGAGATTAGAAGTGCCATGCAGTCCACAAGCCAAGTAAACAGGACAAGAACGACTACCAGTAGACCAGTGTGTTACCGATGCGGAAAACCTGGACATATGGCAAGAGCATGCTACAGTAACCATCGGATGCAGACCACGTTTCAAAGAAATCCGGCTAAACAAGAAGGTGATTACCAGAGTGGTTACCAGAATCCCAGGAGCTTTACACGAAGTGACGGCCAAAGAAGTCGAAATTATTCATCTCCCTTACAGCAGTCGGAAAACTAGGAAGGACAGTGTTAACACACATAAGCCCTGTCCAAGAAAATATGAAGAAAGAAGACGTCCTCACTGTAAAAGGACATTTACATAATAAAATAATTGATATAATTGTAGATACAGCAGCTGTTAAAAATATAATAGATGTAAATTATGGCCTTGTATTAAAGTAGCCAATAGTTCACTAGTACAAGTTGTTGGCACGGCAGAAATACAGATTTTTATGAATGACTGTCCATTTTTATAGAAGCCTTAGTGTTAGAAAACTTACCTAAACCTTTGCTGTTAGGTTTAGAGTTTTTGAAAGCGCATGAAGCGGTAATAAATTTAAAAAGAGGTGTTATAAATATAAAAAATGACGAAGATATGGAAATAGAATTATGTTTAGGATTAGAAGAAAATGTACATAGTGATAGTAACTTAGATATAAATATAGAACACGAAGAAGAAGATTGTTTAGAGTTTATGTCCTATTATAATATAAACAGCGATGTAGGTTTCGACAAAGACAGTAAAATTACCCTTGTTGAAGACGTTATTTTAGATAGAGACTTGGTAAAATGTGAAGTCTTCGTAAAAAACAACATGTACAAAAAAGTAAAGTTTGTCCCGAATTACGATTTTCTGATAAAAAATGGCTTACAAGTAGACGACATCTTCAGTGAAAATGATAAATTTTTGTAACGTTGAAAAATTATAGAACCAACAAAAAGAAACTTTTGGCACGCACGTGTATAGCGTATAAAATCGTGGGTGAAGAAGCAGATGGAGTTAGTGGCAGTGAAAATACAGAAATATTTGTCACCATACCAGAAGAAAACGTTAGTAAGACTTTTGATGTTAACAGTGATTTAAGTGATGAAGATTACAACAGTGTATTGAAACTAGTCAGCAGCTATGAAGAGACGTTTGCTTGGAGTATGAACGACCTTGGACACACGGATCTAGTTACGCATAGAATCGACACCACAGATGACATACCAGTGACCTCAAGACCATACAGAGTAGCCCATGCAGAAAGGAAGATAATAAACAAGCAAGTTGAAGAAATGTTGGAGAATGGGATTATAAGAAAATCTTGGAGTCCATATTCAAGTCCAGTGGTCCTAGTTCCGAAGAAAGACAAAGAGATGCGATTTTGTGTTAATTACAAAAAGTTAAATGCCAAAACCATCAAAAACATCTACCCATTACCTTTAATAGAAGACATATTGACGTACTTAGGCGGTGCAAAGTACTTTACAAGCTTAGACATGTTTTCCGGTTATTGGCAGGTCGAGATTGAAGAAAGAGATAAGCATAAGACAGCATTCATAACGACAGATGGTCTCTTTGAATTTAACAGATTGAGCTTTGGTTTAACTACTGCACCGAGCACGTTTCAGCAGTTGACGGACGCAATCCTGGGAAGCATGAAATGGAATGGCGCTATGACTTACCTTGACGACATCCTAGTATATGGGGCAACATTAGAAGAACACAATGACAATCTAAAGAAAGTTTTTTCAAAACTTAAGGCCACGGGACTGAAACTAAAACCATCCAAATGTCACTTCGCCTATAAGCAAATTACAGTTTTGGGACACACCATTAGCGAAGAGGGAATCCTCCCTGATGCAACGAAGTTAGAAGCGGTAGAGAAGTTTGCAGTCCCAACATCGAAAAAGAAGCTCCAAAGTTTTTTAGGACTGGCCAATTATTATAGGAAGTTCATAGAGAAGTTTAGTGTCATAGCGAAGCCTTTGTATGACCTTCTTAAGAAAGACGCACGTTTTAAGTGGACGTCCGCCCAGCAAAACGCGTTTTTGGACCTCAAAAACAAATTAATTTCTCCTCCTGTACTGGCACACTTCCTCCCCGAAGCAAAAAGGAACTCCATGTAGATGCTTCCGACCAAGGCATAGCAGCAGTACTTTTGCAGGAAATGCAAGGAGAAATGCACCCAATTTGTTATGTGTCTAGAACACTCACGAAGGCAGAAAAAAATTATGGAATTGGAGAAAAAGAAGGCTTGGCGATTGTGTGGAGTTTATCATATCTGAGAAGCTATATTTGGGGACAACACATAAAAATCTTTTCGGACCACCAACCACTTTGTTTTCTAAAAGACGTAAAAAATGTATCAGGAAGACTTGCGAGATGGAGCTGCAAACTACAGGAGTTTGACTACGAAATAATACATAAAGCAGGCAGATGTAATCAAGATGCAGATGGACTCTCACGATACCCCTATTTGGAAGCTACAAAGAAAGACGAAGAGGATGCTAACAATATACCAACGTTTCTACTGCCGTTAGTCAATATTGAGGAGTTCCAAGCCGAAGACCCAGCAGTGTCAGACGTGATTAAAGCAGTCCAAAATGTAAATTATGGAAGTTCACATTTGCAAAGACGAGCTAAAAACTATATAGTAAAAGGCGGAATTTTATATAAGAAGTCAATGAACCCACGTTACAATGACAAATTAGTCATTCCACAAGGACTAAAGTTACAGTTACTACAACAATTGCATTGCGAACCACTGTCAGGACACTTGGGTTTTGCAAAAACTTATGACAAAATCAGTTCACGTTACTACTGGGACAACATGAACAAAGAAATAAGAAAATTCATTAGGGGATGTCCAGATTGCCAAATTAGGAAAGGACCTACTAATGTCCTGCCACCAGGAGAATTGCAGCCCATAGAAGTAGACGATTTGCAACTTTTTGATATGATAGGAATAGACATTTTAGGACCGTTGACAAAAACTAAATCTCAAAATAACAACATTATAGTTTGTACGGAGTATGTAAGCAGGTTCGCCATCACAAAAGCAGTACCAAGCGCGAAGGCAGAAGAAGTGGCAGCATTTCTAGTGGACCAAGTAATTTGCATACACGGGGTACCAAGAAAAATATTAAGTGACAGAGGACAAGTTTTCAGATCGGAATTAGTCAAAAATATGGTCAAAAACATGGGCTCCTGTAACTTGTATACTACGTCATATCATCCACAAACCAATGGACTAACAGAAAGATTTAACAAAACGCTTGCAGACATGTTAAGCTTATACGTGTCCACAGCACAAACCGATTGGGACTTATATCTACCACAAGTGACATTTGCCTACAATACCAGTAAACAAGAGACCACACATTTTGCTCCATTCTATTTAGTTTTGGAAGAGACCCACAACTAATACCGGATGCCAT
>JACEGR010005009.1:0-79102 GCA_014170235.1 Listronotus bonariensis | reverse complement strand
AATAGGGAATAAATAGATAGTGCGACAAAAGCGAGAGAAAGTTGAAAGTAATGAATTTGCGAATAAAAATGGGTATTCGGCTTGTTCACGTGGGGAAGCAGTTTTAAGTAAAAGAGGATGCTCCTCTGCTTTATACTGGGTGTTGTAGTCGTTTATACTTTGCGTTATTTCAAGCCTCTACGGTAAATTTTCATCTATGTAGGTTTTAAAAAACTGACACCTTTGGAAGTTCAGAACTCGCCGTCTGTTGCCTTGTCTCACAGTATAAAGTATCACAACTGATGAAGTAACACTATGTTAAAAAATTAGGCAAATATACAGGGTGTCTCTAAAAGGTTTTGGAACTAAAACATATTGATCTAGCCTAAATAACTTTACTTCAAAAGTGGATAAATTTAATTATACAGGGTGCCAAAAAATATTCTGGTTTTAGTCACAATATTCGGATAAGAAAGGTTTTAGAAGGTAAGAATTTGCCAGGAATTTTATTGTCAACTCTAGAGGAAAATGCCTGCGGTATCCCAAACAAATAAAAATTAAATGTTTTTTAAGCCACTCTGTATGTAACTTGTAAAGAAAAACTCCAACTTATCTTTGGTAAAAGTTGGTTTAAGCGGCCATTTTTGAAATATCTGCATTTTAAAAAAAATGCTTTCTATATGGTTAATGGCTTGGTCAAAGACATACAGGGTGTTTTAGAATTAGATGCTAATCTTGTAGAATAAGAATTGTTGAAAGTTGTTTTTTCAGAGAGGTTTATTTGTACCTTTCTTTTTAAAATCACGTAAGAATTGATACTATAAAAGATAAGCATCTAATTCTAAAACACTTTTTATACCTTAGACATGGCCATACAAGGAGTGTTTTTAATATATTTTGTTTATAGATATGTATATCAAAGACGGACGTCTCCCCTCTTAGACTAAGGTAAGTTGGGTAAGATTGTTATATTTGAGCCTTAGAAATTTTTCATTGCTGCTTTTTTAGAGAAAGGAATAGAAAATACTTGATAAAAAAATTATTGTTTATTTAAAAATAAAGTTTCTATGAGACTACGTCCCAAGGTCCTACATACAGATATGTAAAATATTTTAAAAATCACGGTTGTTTAAGTCTTGCAGACAACGTCAAATTTGAACTCCATACCTACTTAAAATAAAAATATAGTGGGCAGTGCGCCACTGCTTTTTCATATTTCTTTTTTATATAAATAATTTACCTATAACCAAATTGGATCTTTTTTTTTATTTCGTTTAATGAAGTTTCGCATATTAAATAAAGAAGCATTTATCTGCATCGCTCTACGGCTATGTGACAAAAGATACAAGATGTTTTTGCCCTTTTAAAGACCCTCTTGTAAAGACTGAATGAAGGGAAAAATCCTTGTGTCCTTAAAAACGCTTTTAACATAGTGTCTCTAAAATATCAAAAAGTTAATTGTTAAAAATTACCATGACCAAAAAAGCTTTCTATTTTTGAGCAAAAAAATAATATCATATACTCTTGGCAGTATTGGGCACTATAAATTGAGAAAAACACCTAATAAAAAAAATGATTGGTTTAAAAGTCAAAAACCGAAGTTCATTATCAATATAAGGTTTCCCAAAGTATTAAATTTTAATCCTATTTTTGCTATTTTGACACTGAGATATACTTCTAAATAATTAACTTTTGACCCAATGTTTACACAACAAAGTACCCTTTGTTTTGAACCAGGAGTCATTTTTTTGTATCTGTGTTATAATACCCTGTATAAGTAGTTAAAGTTTTGCTACCTAGAATTAGTAAAGCATTTTTATAGTCAAAAAATGGTAACAAAAATAATATATATATTTTTTTAGTGCAAGTTAATGCAAGTTTACTGTTAGTATACCAGTATTCTTTGGATTTAAATCCCTTAACAATTTTGAAAAACAGTTACAAAACTTTAGTATTATTTTTTTGTTAGTCTTTCCATTTTTAGGAGCTATTATGTCTTTATAACTGGCCGTTTCTAATAAAAATAAATGTTTATCTTTTTTTTTGTGTTGTAAATTTATAACTTTAAAAATATTCTTTGCAGATAGCCTCAACATTTACGAGACTGACTCTAAGTCGCGTGAGAATTTAAATTGGACAACTGCTACAAGGCTTTATATTATTTAAATTGTTCGGTTGCCACCTTTGGTGCAGTTATTTTTCTTATTATTAATGCACACTTCACACAGAAGTTTTAGTATTTGGTGTTAAATTTTTATTATTCGCTGTAATATATTTTTTTGTATTTATTACGTTTTAAATTGTTTATGTATTTTCACCTGTTAAATAAAAAATTAATTTAACAGACCCTCCTTTGTTTTAAAATCAGTGGGCGTAAACAGGTGGCTCAAAATTAGTAAAAAGACTTGTAATAAAACTTTTCACCGAGGTTTTTATACTACTTTATTTACAATTATTATTTTTATTTTTTGTTTAATGTATTATTTAATCAAAAATGTGTTTAATTTTGGCCCACGGAAGAAAAGTTGACTTTCCTCCCGTGGTTTTGCCAACAGTAAAAGACAGAAAAGTGATACTTTCTTACTTTTGAAACGTCGAAAATTTGAACAGTACATACATGGTTGTAAACCCTTACGATTTTTGGCACAATGTATATACAGGGTGGCCGTCGAGGTATTTTAGGCAAAAATAATTGCATTAACTTTTTCTAATTCTTAACGGTTTCTGAATTATCTTGGTTTAAAGATTTAAGCTTAAGAGAAAATGTGATTTTTTTAATAAAAATGTAATGACAATGTAATTAAATATTAAAGATGCTCAATGTGACCTCTATTCAGTCCCTAACAGAGCCGGTGGTACTACCGTTGCAATATCCATACCACTGTCAATGTTAACAATTTAGGAACAAACAATCATTGTTACAAGTCAAGGTGCTATTTAGTATTAAATTACCTATGCAAACTAGTCGCAGCAATGTTATTTCATTACTCTAGAATTTATGTCGTTGTAACTTTAAACCCAAATAACTTAGAAATCGTTAGGAATTTGGAAAAAGTAAATAGCGATATTTTTGCTTAAAACTAGTCATAAAATTTATATTCTAGGTTTTTGGATACCTTGGCGGCCACCCTGTATATCAAAAATTACATGTAAAGCTTTGTGGTAAACGTGTCCCACAAAAAAGTAACGCGTTCGTCCAGTCCGACACCCGAGACATTTGACATGGACTGACTGGGTTAAAGCGCCGCTTTTATATATGGCGGTATGAATTAAACCCCTCTAAAAGGTTTTAAAAGTGTTTTTATCATAAAGTAAATTTTACTACTGGCCCAGGGACTATTTTAACCGTGGGGTTAGGCAAAGTGACTTAACTTTCAAACTAATATCATGGTTTTAATGATGCTGAATATGAGAGTCTATTTAATATGTGTACAAATAAGCAATCATGAGTTGTTGTTCGTTATAAATAAAACACAATATTAAGTAGTAAGAAATACCTATATTTTTAAAAATAACATCACACACACACCCCAACAGCTGGGCAACAAAGTGATTCTACCCAGCTAAATGTATTGTCATTACAATTTTATTTTGGGTCACAGACCTAACAGTCATTAACTTTTTCCATATAAGCTTCCTAAAATTACCACATCCTCTTATGTAGCCATTTTTACCTTCGAAAAACATTCCGTGAACCGCTTTACACTGCTATTTGCATTCAGTAGTTGAACCCTCATTAGCTTTACATTCTTCTGGCGAACTCCCTTTACAAGATAAACACTTTAGTGCTTTACTACTACCTAAAGATAAATTTAAATTGTGTTTTGTGATTATTTTAAACTTTTTATTTTTCTAGCTATTTTATACAAGGTGACTCCTTATTGCGGTAAGAAAATTTAATGGCGTAGTCCAGAGCCAATTTTATGAAAACAAGTTCATTTAAGCATAGGTCCAAAAACGCTTTGTTTATAAGCTCAATCATGTTGAACTACCCGTCCACACAATGGTTGTTGCCAAAGTTTGGCGTAGTTGGCCCAATGTCTGGCGGCGGCATTAAATAGAGTAGATGTATGTTAGAACCACTTTGAGATTTGGAACAGTACGGGAAATGAAGTTCAAAAAAGGTAAAACCTCACAATTCTTTGGTCCTGCATGGTTGAACTTAGAAATTTTAACAAAACCCCCCGAGAGGTGAAATTTTTTTATTACATTTTAACCACAAAAATCAATTAAAAAAATGTTTTATACATTTTTTCACAACACTAATATTTTTAAGGTATTTGCGATTGAAAGTAACAATTTTTCGACGCAAAAATTGACTGTTTAATGGGTTTTTTGCGAATAACTCGGAAACTATACATTAATTTAAAAAATTGTAGAGAGCAAAAGTTGTAAAGACAAACAGAATTAATTTATAATAATTTTTCTACTACCAATACGAACTAAGTTACAGAGTGTTAATTGTTAGGTTTTTTCCGTCAAATGCAAAATTTTATTGATGAAATGTCAAATTTCAAAAAATGCTGTATTTTTTGGGAAAAACTTATAAAACCTTTTTAAAATACATAATAAGACTTAAAATGAAGTCTTTAGCATAAAAATTAGGCGAGGTATAATTAAAATATGTTAAGTAACTAACTTTTTTTTTTTTAAAACCTACAATCTTGCTTATTACCGTGTTTTAAATATTATGCATAATTTTCGAGTTATTCGGGAAAATTCCATTAAAAACGTTGATTTTTTGTCAAAAAATATTACTTTTAATCGTTAATATTTTAAAAATATATTAGTTTTACAAAAACTTTTTAATAAATTCCTGTTGTTTAAATGTAATAAAAAAATTCACCACCACGGTTTTGGCGCCCTTCGGTTCAATATAGGTTTTGATCCTTGGGCTATTTTATACCTCTCGTTAAAATTTTAAGTCAATCCATGCAGGATGTAATTGCCAGGGGAAATGCTTCATTTCCTGTACTAGAAGTAAATATTAATTATTTAGTTTTTACTATGGTGTTGTGTAGTATATTAGGATTTTTTAATATCTTTGCACAGTGTAAACTGTTTCCTCTACTCCTTATAAATAATAGTTTATGATATAATTACAAGCATATATGGAACGCGTGTTGTACCCAGGCAATTTTCATCATTTCCTATAAGAATCGGTAGAACACACTGGAAAGTCATTTTTTTTATTTTTGTTAAAAGTCATAATATTTTTTAAATGTTTTTATTATGTACCATTTAAGTAACTTACTAAAAAGTAGAAATAAAATAACTCGACTAATAATAACCCAAAATATAAAAAAAGGCCATGGCCACAACTGGAAGAGCAAAACTATACAAGTGCTACTTTTGGCCATGCTATGGCCACAAATGATGCATATAAAATCCAGTTTTGGCCATAGTACTTATTGATTTATTAATATGATAGACTATTCACACGTATACAGAGTGATTCTTAACTTATACGCATATACTTGGAAAATTAGTGCCTAGGACAAACAATGATAAGTAATAAAAAAAAAAACGTTAGTAAAATATTTATAGCTAGGGAGATAAGTATGCCTTATTCGATTTTTATAAAATTTAACTGTGGTATTTTGTTAATATAGGAAAGTAATTTAGACCTTAATTAATTTTAATTAGTTGAAGCAGTGGCGACGTTGGACGCATCTCAGCTATTTGTATTAACAAAAAAAGTACGCCACTGACTTTTTGACAACTTTTATATCTTTTTTGGTTAAAACACCTTCAAATACAACTTTGTTTAAAAAACACTTTTACGTAGGTTGCTTAGTTTTCCAAGAAAAAATCCGCTAAACTGCATGTTTCTGGAATTGGATGGAAACATTAGGACATTTTTTTCTTTTAAAAATTAGGTTCTACTTCATTAGCAATTATGTAACAACAACAACAAATACCTTTCTTATTAAAAAGCCATTTTTTGTTATTTTTTTTTATCTCTGGACAAACCACGAAGGCTAAAGCCTAAAATACCAATGCAAAAATGTGGTGTCTTAAGCGAGGTAAGAGGGAGCTTGTTGACACGGGACTTAAATACTTTGAAGATTTGGGGGAAGGAAAGACCTCCGCGGGCAGCAGGTTCCACAACCTAGAAACTCAGGGATAAAAGAACGAACAAAGTGGGAAGTTCGGGGCCTGTCCAGCGGGACCGTATAGGGATGCATACGCGCGGAGTATGCGAGTTTCTCTGTTGGGAACCGTAAGTGAGGAACTATACTGGACAATTCTTCAGAGTAGAAGCTGCCAGTACCTATAAAAGCGACAAATCTCCCACAGCCCTGACGATGTAAAAGAGAGGGTGCTCCTTCTGTGTAAGTGAAGGATCATTAATGAGACGAATAGCTCTTCTTGAATAGAATCAAGAATGCTTAGGGTTGTGTGGGGACGCCATGCCTGTGATATAGGTGGTGAACACCATTCTGGAGGTCGGATTTGGGACAATATGGCGTAAAGTGTATAAATTAGAAGGGAAAATACTTTTTGGCTCGAAAGAGAAATCTAAGCTTTTTAGCTGACGTGGCTAGTAGATACAATGTGTTTATGCCAGGTTAAGGTTACTTTAGTGCCGTGACGCCCACAAGATTAAAGGTGTTCTTGTTCGTAAAACTTGGCCGTCAAGGCAGAGGATGTAATATTTGAGGACTCTTTTCGGGCGACAGAACATGATTGTGTTTGATGCATTAAAATGACGAGATTTTTAGCGCCCCAACCTTTAATATTATTAAATTAAGATCCTGCGAAAGAGATATCTGCATCGCTCTGCGTTTGTTTTCCAAGTCAGGTTTAGTAATGGGTTTAGGAACCTGAAAACTAGAGTGAAGGGTACTATCGTCAGCGAAACTATAAATGGAATTAGTTGTGGACGAGAGAAGGTCGTTGATGTGAAGAAGAAACAATGTTGGTGCCAGAACTGAGCCCTGAGGGACTCCAGCATTTACTTGGTGAAAGCTTGAAGAATGGCCGTCCACAATAACTGATATACGACGATCAGATAGATAACTAGAGAGCCAAGTACAGAGTTTAGTTGAAAGACCATAGAAGGAAAGTTTATTAAGAAGTGCGACATGCCAGACCTGGTCAAAAGCTTTGGATATATCAAGAGCAACGATCTGGGACTCACCTAGAAACTCAAGAGACTTATTCCAGCAGTGTGATACGAAGGATAGAAGATCTGCTGTAGATCTTTTGTGGCGAAATCCATACTGCCGGTCTTGCAAAATTTTGTGTTTTTCTAAGTGCTTAAGAATTTGTGAATTAATTAGTTTTTCCATTACTTTGCAAAGAACTGAGAGAATTGAAATTGGTCTATAGTTAGATGGAAGAGATTTAGATCCTTTTTTGGGAATAGGTTGAACACATGCAGCTTTCCAGCTTTCCGGAAAGATACCTGTGTTGTAAGAAATTCGAAAGAGCCGAGTTAAGATTGGTGCAAGTTCTGGAGCACATTTTTTAAAACGATTGCTGGTATGCCATCCAGCCCAGACGATTTCTTGGTGTTAAGGGAAGAAAGGATACGCTTAATGTGTTTTACCTTAAAATTAATACGGTTCAAAACATTTTAATGACATTACAATTTCTTAAATGGTGACATACACGTCGCGTATTTAACCGTGTTTGAATACATCCCGGACAATGGTTTAAAAACAATAGAGTTATCTTTGTCGGACAGGAGTATGCATCGTACATTTTTCATAAACTTTATACGTCGCTGTACATGGCAAGTGAAAAATATTTATATTTGGTGTAAACAAAAGCAAAAATTAATCATAAAAAATAAAAATCATAATCATAACCTAATAGTTAATTGGGCTGTGACGCAACGGTTTAAAAACATACATTTTCTTGATTCTCATATTTATATTGTTTTATTTAAATACGGTTTGAACCAGTAAAACGAATACGGTTAGCAAGAAAATTTGACTTAAATAACGTTTATATCTGGTTAAATCAATTTTACTAAAAGAGGTGTTTTAGAAATTTTTAGGTGTTTTTAAAAGTTTAACTCCCTGTATCTTATATTCGAGTACCCTACAAATAGACAACATGACATTAAAAGCAAAAATTAAAATAAATCAAATATTTGCCTTAAAATAAACCCTATATATTATTAGCCACCCTATATATTATTTAGTTTTTAAATTCTGCGTAAAATTCTAAACATAATTTATAAAAATATTCTATATCTAAGTCCAATCGTTTTTGACTTATTTTAATTTTCTGTCAAAAAGACGTTTGAAACCCATTACATACCCATCAATTTCTTGTAAACAAAAGCCATTAATATGAGTTGGGGTTGGCTTCCTTGTAAAAAGAACTTCTTTAGTAGACTGTATCGATATTTTCACAATTAATAAATACAGAATGGTAAAAAATAATCGTTAAAAATTATAACGACAAAAACCTTTAAAGTCAATTTTTTCGATTGAAAACTCCTATCTTTAATTATCTTATTCTATTAGGCATCAAAAATAAGAATAAGTTTTTATAAGGATGTCTATTCCTAATATTTACTTATTCTAACAATGCATTTAGGTACGTGTAGGTACGGGGTAGTTGGCTTTGACGCCGCATTATGTTGTCAAGGCCAACTAGAAGCCAAACTTAGCCGTAATTAAAAGCATTGTTAAAATAAATAAAAATTAAATTCTTTTTCTAAAAAACTATTAATTTTTGGAATAGACATTCTTACACAAATTTATCCTTATTTGTGATGCCTAATAGGATAAGGTAAAAAAGAGATAGGGGTTTCCATTGAAAAAAATGGCTTTTAAAGGTTTTTGTCGTAATAATTTTTAACGATTATTTTTAAACACTCTGTAATTATTAATTGTGAAAATATCAATACAGTCTGCTAAAAAGTTTTTTTTCTATAACAAACCCAACCCCAACTCATATTAAAGGCTTTTGTTTAGAAGAAATTGATGGTTATATATTGGCTTGCAAACGTCATTTCTGACATAAAATTTATTTAAAATAGATCAAAAACGGTTGGACTTAGGTATAGAACATTATACATAAATTATGTTTAGAATTTCACGCAGAATCAAAAAATATATATCTATATATATCTACTTAAAATAAGGAAGTTGACATTAACATTAGCGAAAGTGGTAGAGCTGTCAAAATATTCTCGTAGTAAACTTTTGATTTTTTTTAAAGCGTACAGTTTCCCTGTTTACTAAGATATAAAATATAAAAACATTTAAAAAGTCAGTGGCGTATTTTTTTGCTCAATAATATAAGTTGCGGTGCCCAATAAGACGCCACTGGACTCAATAATAACAATTTGGTTAGGGCTAAATAAGCGCATTTTTTATATAAATGTTTTAAATTTTATCCGAATCGGCGTAAGCATAATAAAAATATTTGTTTTTTTTTACTTTTAACGCCCTGTATATCCGTAAGGAAGCAACTCCGGAAACATGTTTATACAAACTTCTGAAGTATAAATACTACCAGAGGTCCAATTATAAATTTACACTCCTTAACCTTTTATCCTACAAAATTAACTATTTAATTTATTGGGTTAATTCTGTACTTAGTTTTAAAATCAATTATTAAATTTTAAAATATGATATTTTTAAATGCAACACCACTATAAAGATCGTTCAAGAAGCTTTACAAAAAAAAAAAACACATTTGATATGTCTATCTTTATAAGTTTTGGATATATTAATTTTGTACAACACTCCCATAAGCTCGCTGCACTGTGTACCGTAAGCTTTGCCAATCGTAGAATTTTTGTTGATACTACGTCATAAAGCTTATGATAAAAGATGAAAAGTCAACCAAAAATTCCATAATTGCGGGCAAGCACTAAAATGTTTAAAAACTGAAGGTTAACATCGTCCAGCGGGAAACGAAATATGTCTATTGTTATTAAAGGCCATTGGTCCTCTATTTGTTTTAAAAAATTGTTCTTATGTTATTAAAAGATGTATAATCAACTACTGGTATTAGATTACTAATAAAATTTTGTTATTTCGTTAATTAAACCTGTAAAATTTTTGTCAAAATCTAATTGGACGTTATTAAAAATAAAATAAACCGCGTGTCAACTATGAGACAAACCATTACTTCTAGAGCAATTGACATATCAAACTAAAACATTTTGTAAGTAAATAGTATAAAAGGAGAAGAGTTTCGCATATTTCTCACTTTACGGATACTTTCGGTTTAACATATAGCACATGGTACCAATTTTGAATTACCCTGTATATTTCATTATTTTTGGATTCCTGGAATACCCAATTCCAAATACGAATTTACTTGATATTTTTAAAGCCATTCATAATATTGCATGACTTCATATTTATTTAGTGAGGTCCTAAAGCCCCCGTTTTAACTTCTGTACCGTTCGGTATATTTTTATGACACTTGAAACGATAATTTATGAACAAGGTCTGCATTTTTTAACATATCAATAACAATTCTAAATGCGAAGGTGATTCGCCATATTGCGAAAAAAATTAATGAAAAGGGAGGTACTGGACACCCTGTAACTTGGTAACTAAGGAGATTATGACATTTTGTCAAAGGACTTACTAACGTTGTTTTTTAATGCAGAATGACCCCTTAAAATTTTCTAACGCATTTTCCAAACAACCTGTATATATACATATATTTTCCTATTATTTTTAAAAATAATTTATAATAATTAAAATTAGAAATAAGTATATCGTTATCATGTTGGCAAAAGAGGGATTAGGCAAAAAATGTAATGTTGAAAATTGCATATTAAATGTTCATAACAATAATTAAGATAATACTTACAGTACAATTTATTTCCTTAATAGATAAATATGTATTTGCCAACACAGGTTTTAAACTAGTAACCATAAGTATGGGCATACTTATGGGCACTAAACTTCTTAACCAGATCTAATAGAATCGCCGTACACTTTATAAATACAGATATTGCCAAACATATTTTGAATTAAACTATAGTGCAGGCCTATTTAAAAGCTTATTAATAGAAGTCCGACATATTGAATTAGTACTGACGTTTCGTTATTTTTGGACTTATTCTCTGCAAGCCATTTCATTTGATATCCATATTGTAGAAATGCATTAAAAATAACTAGTTCGCCATCTTAGGTGTTCCCGCCATGTTTGATTTAGAATCACGTCACTTTAGTTTTCAAGTTGCTCTTAACAATTCCCTCTTATTTGATCTTGGATGTTTTGGCATGTTGAATTAAGGAAGATGTTATTTTTTTTTCGAGTTACTTTTAGCAAGCCCTTTTATTTGATACCCATATTATGAAAGTTTATTAAAAATAACTTGTTCGCAATCTTTGGGGTTGCGCCATGTTGTATTTAGAATAATATCACTTTATTTTTCGATTTACTTTTGGCAAGCCCTTTCATTATACCCATGTTGTGGAAGTGCATTAAAAATAACTAGTCCGCCTTCTTGGGGGTTCCGCCATGTTGTGTTTAGAATGATATTACTTTATTTTTCGAGTTACTTTTGGCAAGCTCTTTCATTTTATACCCATATTGTGGAAGTGCAATAAAAATAACTAGTCCGCCATCTTGGGGGTTGCGCCATGTATTTAGAATTTTGTCACTTTATTTTTCGAGTTACCTTTGGCAAGCCCTTTTATTCGATACCCATATTGTGGAAGTGCATTAAAAATAACCAGTCCGCCATCTTGAGTGTTGCGCCATGTTGGATATAGAATGACGTCATAGCCACTCGTGCATTGTCATCCAAACTAATTGAGTGAATTTTACGAAATAATAAAAATCCAAAAAAACGCTGTTAATACCTAAACAGATAAAAAGGCTTAAGTAAAATATACTTTATTCTAATAAAATAATTAAATATATTTAAAAAAAAACAAAAACAAATTAAACTAAAAAAATTTGGCTATCTATTCTCTGCACAGTAAGCTGGTGATAGTACTGTCGGCTTTTCCCGTCTATAGCATTCGTAGTAATTTTTGTAAACGTTCTTAACGTCTTTCGTTTTCTATTTATTTTTATTTTATTGGATTTGTATAAATTTTTCAGGAAGCATTATTTTTAAAAAGTGAAAATAAAAGACTAAAAATACGTTTTGTCTTGCTGCTTCGTAAAAGTATTACTTTTAATGATACACTGCATTAGCGAAAACTTATATACCACAGGTGTTCGTTAAATTTAAAATAAAGTAATAGGAACAAAAAACCCATAACACCCCGTGTCTTAAAAACGGAACCTTTCTGTACCCATGTTTATACTTTTTTGTGCATTTTAAGATTTATTAACTGCCCTTAAATTTAGGTTACAGTATTCTGTAACACCCTGTATATAGCTAATAAACTTTTGGGTTTGAGATTTAAATAATTTTTGGTGCTAAATTTTTGACTAAATTCCAAAGTACAGCTAGTTCTTTCGGCTGACGTTTTAGCAAATCTACCCCCTTCCTCTTTTTTTTAAAAGCGTCAGAAAAAATTTCTTGCGGTTTTTGATGACTTGGCCCTTTCGTTAACTGCTTTTGAAAGTAGATTTTCTGTCGGCTTTATTGTTTTTATTTTTATCCAGAATCTTGCAATAACTTAAGGATATCTGGTGAAATGTATTCGGTTTCTTTTTGAATTTTGTGAAACTAAAATTACATCCTTATTTTTATTCATTAGAACTTGCTTTATTTTTTTGTGATATTTCACAAGGGCATAAGCCTAAGTACCAGTGTACCGTGAGGGCCGGGTTATTTAATGTTTATCCAAGCACTAAAACATACAGTTTTGCATTTCACAGAACCTTTTAGACAACGCGGTAGTGCCACCACGGACGTTATTTTTTAAATAACTATTACCACATACAAAAAAACTATATAATATTTTTTCTGTGCTACTACCTAGGTTTGGCAGAATACTACACAGAGGCTTTGACATTACCATTTATGAGGTGACGAGCTATTAAACACCCGGTGGAGGAAGCCGAAATTCGAACCCTGCGGTGAGAGGCTGGGTATGTTTGCCCCTACACCAAGCTCGCCACAAAGTTCACCTGTACAACAAGATAAATAGTGTCCTTAGTGGAAGTAAGTAGCAAACTGTGCAAACCTGTGGAAACCTTTGCAATTTTTATAGGCCAAATAAAAACTTAGGATGATCAAAAATGTACAGTTTTAAACACCCGGAGTATTTATTTAAAATATTTTAAAAACTACCTTTTATATGTTATTTTTTTTAATTATATAAACAGTACATATCTTTCTTACTAACATCCATGACAAAAAAATATTATTACTTTAAGACGTAATCACAAAAATAATCTTAACAATAGATGTTTTTGGAATCACAGCGGCGTCTTTCAGGCCTAAAATAAATATATTGGTTCATATGTATACATATATTTTTGTGCATTTCTACCAATCGAAATAAAAAAAAAAGAGATTTGATATTAGTTACCCTGTCTTTTATCTATAATTTCACATCAATAAAAAATAGTTTTCAAACCTTGTTTTTTCGTTTTTGTGCACAGGAGTCCACACTGTGCGACGTAGTTATAGAACTATTTGTTTTCTTTTTTAAATTTGTGCTGGTTAAGGTCAATTTATGTTTTAAAGGTATGTCAGGGTGGGTAAAATTTGGCGATTTTATGGGTTATCTCAGTTATTACTGGAGTTATTAATAAAGCGGTGTGGGTAGTATGGGCTCAATTTTGGGAAAAATAAAAATGGCGTATTTAGAATTTTAATAAAATTATTTTTCTAAGAGGTACGAGGGAAATTAGAAAATTGACGTTTTTGATTTTACCCCATATATTCTTTAATAAAAAAAACAAAAACTTGTAGAAACAGTTTTGGTGGAACTTTTTACGTAGAATCTACAGAAAGTATTTAATTTTTTATACAGGGTTAAAAAGTTTACAAGGTACAAAATACCAAATAAATATCTGGAGCGGTTTAAAAATTATGATTAAAAATATTTTTTTCTCTTAACACCCTGTATCTCTAAAAAAGCGTTTTCGGACATATGTTTATATAAGAAACTAGGGCTTATTTTTAACGTAAAATATGATGCATAAATTTCAGAACGCCCTGTATTAAAAAGATAAAAGTGGCTACGTAACAGGATGTGGTAACAAAACATTATGCAATTTTTATGAAGCTTCTTTAACAAAAGTTAATGTATATTATGCCTGTAGCCAAATAGACCTTTGTAATGACAATCTGTTTAAATAATCATGCAATAATTACCTTACTGTTTTTCATAATAAACATTAAGAAAAACTGGACCAACTTCAAAATAAATAAAGCAACTAAAAATTTAAAAATAATAAGAGGGAAAAAATTAAAACATGAAGTCAGGTAATAAAATGTTATTACCTGACTTCATGTTTTTGATTTCTTTCTATTCATTATTTTTAAATTTTTAGTTAATCTATTTATTTTTAAGTCGTTTCGGTTTTTTATATTAATTTTTTCCTTTTAGTTTATTATTATTACTATTTAATTGGTGACCATACACTAAAAACACTACAACATACCTAGTACATTTTTCTTATACGTAAATTGTTCGCACAGAATAACAATGCTTTCTCTAATAGATATAAATTGAGTATAAACGGAAACACCTGATACAAAAATAAAATTTAAAAAGATGAATTAGCTAAATGACAATCCATAGCAAATTAAAAAATTTTGACGTTACATTTACTACCCTGATTGTTCAAACAACCAGCATAGATTAATATGTAAGAATAAGATTAGAGACAGATTTGTTATACGTCAGAGACAAATAATATTATAGTACTTTTCTGTCTCGAGTTCCTGACTTGGTTTTTATGGGACCACCGCGAAAAACCGCTTTTTCAAATAAAAAAGAATTTTTAAAATCGGTCCACAATTGACAAAGGAATGGGAGTACACACATATATATATATATATATATATATATATATATATATATATATATATATATATATATATATATATATATATATATATATATATATATATATATATATATAAAACATAGGTGTCAAACATAATATAATCACCTCTTTTTTAAAGTCGGTTAAAAATTGAATTGTCCAACCGTGAAATATTTTGCATCATTAATTTTTTCCGTTTAATCAGTTTCCGATGAAATCGGTTTTAGTTAAAACCAAAAACTCGGTTTTTAATTCGGTAAGCTAAATAGTCGAAAACCGATTTTGGTACCAAAAAGTAAAAACGATTTTTCAAAACCGAAATATTAATGAAGAGTCCTGAAACAAAACAAGAATTGTCACAAAAACAACTTTTTGAGATATGACGCTTTTAATAATTATTTTTAATAGTAAACAATAAGAACTTTAAGTTTTATCGACAATAATAATTTTATATGACTGATTTTTTAATACTAGTATAACGATGTACCACCATTGTGGGCTAATAATGTTAATTTTGTTAAAAATGGAAATTTCCCGTTTAATTCTTGTATCCTTGCAATATGATTTTTTAAAACCGAAAAAGCATTTTCTAGATCATGGATAACCAAAAACTTGAAAGTAATTATTTAAATAAGTTATTCCTTTTTATTTGTTTTTGGTTTTTACCGATTTTTTTACGAAAAGTAATAATTTATAAACATCGTATAATAAATTTAAAAATAAATTAGGTAACTATAAACAAAAACAGAATATTATAACACCCTGTAAATAAAATGCAAGATTATAAAACGTTCCTATACAATTCTAAAATGAAAGTGCTAATTGGTCTTAGTGTCAAATCATAAATCCCCAGAAATCAAAGAAATAAGTAAAGAATCAAATGATGGACACACGGGTGACCTTAACTTGGCACTATGTTTTTAATCGCTAGAAATTAATTGGCACTATAATTTTAAAATTCAATATTGGGGTGTCACATAAAAATATTAATAAACAAAATTAAAAAAGTATGTTTTGGCACTTAGATTAATTGGCACTTTCCTTTTTCAAATTACAAATGCATTAAGATTTTTTCTATTAACCTATACTAATATATAAAGAGGTAAAGTTTGTAACTTTGTTTGTGAGTTTGTGGGTTTGTTTGTTTGTAGCCGCTAATCTTCGGAAGTACTAAACATATCATAAAAATTCTTTCACAATCGGAAAGCTATATTATTCAGAAGTGTTATAGGCTATATATTACTATAATTAAACAAAAACTTCAGATATTAACACCAACGAAGTGGGCACGGGTCGGCTATCTTGGATAAACTATAACTAAAATTCGATATTGACATTACTATTCTCAACTCGTTTTTTTATACATAGAGTGATTCAAGAGGAAGGTTTATATATATAATAATATTCAAAAAACATATACAGAGTGTTAAAAAAATGATTTACATTTAAAATTTTATATTACTTAACGGATTTTGATGCGTTTTTTTTAATAGGTAGACTGATTTAAGGGTAAGGTTTATATGTAAAATAATATCAAAAACAAACCGATATATATTGTTTAAAAAAATAGTTTACATTTCGATATTACTTAGAGAATTTTGATGCGGTTTTTTAAAATAGATAGAGTGATTCATGAAAAAGGTTTATTTGTATAATAATACAAAGAAAACATATACAGAGTGTTTAAAAAATAGTTAACATTTAAAATTTGTTATTGACGTCACTATTGCAATTGAAAAAAAAGAAGTGTTTATAGGAATTGTGCACGGGTAACTATGGTTTATAAAAAAATATATAGAATTGCCACACAGGGTCGGTAAAAAAGATGTTATATTAAAAAACCCTTTAAACTAAAATGCATTCTAACTATGTTATTATACCATCTAGAGGTTTACAAAATTGCTTAAACATAAAATTTTCAAAATAATTATTAGTATTACAAAAAAACATTATACAAGGAGTACCAAAATTTCTTTTTTAGTTTCTTATGACTGTTTAATGGATTTTAACGCGTTTTTTTTATGGAACAAGTGATTTAAGAGGAAGGTCTATATGTATATAATAATATTCAAAATTTTTACGGTATAGGGAAGGGGAATGGTTTTACTCCGAATTTAACGCGTGCGAAGCCGTAAACGAAAGCTAATATAATATATGAATTCTACTTTGGGTGCTTTAATTTTGTTTAGTGTTAAAAAAACAACAAAAAGGTAAAGAGGCGAATTTATAATATTAACTTTTTATTTTAAAAGAAGTAAGTTATTGTTTATTTTTATTAATATTATTAAGTAGAAGATATGTAGAAAAAATAAAAAAAGTAAGTAAGTAAAGTTATTTTGTTAATATTGTTGCTGCTTGGTTTGGTTACTTCTGGTTAGTTATTATTTAATATTTTCCAATTTTTATTTTAAAATGTTGGCCTTTTTTAATTAATTTAGTTTTATTCTAATTATTTACAGTTAATTTTTTTAACTTGGGAAACGGCTAGACTAAGGATCACGCGTGCGATAAGCAAGCGAGCGATTTTTTAAAACCTAAAGCATAAGTGCAAGTGGCCACACCGACACTCAGCTGGCGGACGAAATGTCACATGCAGCCTTCGCCTTGCAAGTGCTAGTTAATCTAAGTGCCAAGAAATAGCTTGCTTAAAGCTCAGCAGCACGGATCAACCAAACTAGTCCTATATTATTGCAACATACCAGTGTTTTTGTCGTGGTTGTGTTCTTCCTGACCAGTGCAGTTTTAACTTAAATACAGCCTAAGATCCAAATAAAAAACAATTTTTACCAACGGTATTACCGGATAAAAACTGTTTCCTATAAAAATATAATACTTAAACTTAGGCATTATCATTGAGTTGCCTTAAATATTGTCGACAATACTATGATTTATCAGAAAAGAGTTGTTAAAGGTATCACTTGACTTTTTTCCATTTAAGATTTTGGGGTGAGTCTCCAATTGAGGGTTGCGGTTCAGAGGGTGAGAGCGGCAAAAAAATGTTTTCCCACGAAAACCAAAAATTGACGTTGCCTAGCGTTTTTCCTTAAATGAACTGGAGTGCCCAAAATGAGCCCTGTTTCGTGTTCAAATGACCACTTTGTATATTAATATCTTTGCGGAAATAGGTTTTTACCTGATTCTAGGTGGCACTGATGATTACGACAATAATGATTTACCCCTTGTACCAAAATAATGCCCTGATTTTATGTTAGTTTTTGTTTTGAAACTAGAATTTGTTTGATATTTTAAAATGTACTTATGTATTTTTTTAATTTGAGTTTTCTTATTAATTTTTACTTATAAGTTGTTTTTGTCAATTTTTTTTCATCTAGATTTACGAATACTACTCTCGCAATAGGTATGCATTAAAAGTAATGAACGCGCTCTTAATTTTTTTTCTGTTGGCGTGAAATTTACAGCGCGAGCTCACGCCTGGACCGCACGCCTGACGTAGGAACAGTTTGCGTAAGGGCATAGGTACTATAAGTTTAGTTAAAGAGAACCTATATCTTAGGTATATTTCGAATGAAAACTACAAAATAAAGATGCCAGGGACAAGTCTTGGGAGGATATGACTTTGGCCTTAATTTCTTATTTGCGGACCTAAGAGTCGGGTGCCCACGAGATTACTTTCGGCTGCCACTTTTTTATTTCTTTATCGATACTAACGAAAATAAGTAGGGTTGTTAGATTAACGAGAAGTTATTTTTTTGTGTATACGAGAAGCTTTTACGACTTTCGGTTTTACCGCAACTGATTGGAACTTTTGGTTTTTAAATGGGACATACCTTATATATTTTTTGTTTTTCCGATTTAATAGATCCTTTTACCCTAAAATACATAATTTTTAAAACAAATTTTGGTCAAATTTA
Organism: Listronotus bonariensis; assembly: GCA_014170235.1. Lineage (NCBI taxonomy): Eukaryota > Metazoa > Arthropoda > Insecta > Coleoptera > Curculionidae > Listronotus > Listronotus bonariensis. The sequence continues at coordinate 60,356 of JACEGR010005009.1, read as the reverse complement.
AGTTTTTATTAAATTTCAATTCTCTATCTAGAGTGCCATGAATATTTAAAAATCACTCCTTATAAAGGGTCATCCAATAGAAGTGTCCTACTTTAAAATGAAAATAAAACAAATAAGATTTGTTGATTTTTTTATTTGTTAGTACAATATATAACATTAAGTATGAAACAGTATGTCAGGTAAATGTCCACCACGACTTCGTCGAGTAGCGCAAATTCGAGATATCTAGTTTTCGATTACATTCTCACATAAAGTTGGTTGAATTTCATTGATAGTCATTCTAATGTGGTTCTTTAGATTCTCAGTTGTTAATGGTTTATTGGCATATACCCTGGCTTTCAAGTACCCCCATAAAAAGTCGAGGGGCGTTAAATCACAAAATCTTGGTGGCCAATCCACGCGAAATTAAGCGATCTTGAAGTTAGGCGAATAAAACACCTATTTTAATAAAAACTTTTAACAACTGACTGTAAACATATGCAAAATATGATAACACTATCGCAAAGAATTTAAACACAATACGCACTTTAATATAGGACATTCTTATTGGATGGTTCTTTACTTTATTTACTTTGAGAAAAATACAAAATTAATTTAATTCTTTAAACTTTTTAAATAGGGGGCTCCCAACTTTATTTTATGTATAGTTTTTTTGCCCTAGCTCAAAAACTACAATAGGACCATATCACTTTCGACTATTTCTAAATGCAGTATTTTAAAGCGAATCAAACTAGGAAAAATACTACGACACTATTTTTATTAAAAACAAAACAAAAGAACATTTATTATGTAGGTAAATAATAGTTTCGATACTGAATGGCGTAAAGTGCGTCCAATCTAACTTTTCACATTTTAAATGGCTATAACTTTTTCATTTCTTATCTTTAAAAAATTATTTAAGAATTATCATGTACAGTAAATTATCAAGTTTTTTTCTATTGTATAGATTTTACAAAACAATATATTGACATAATTTCCATTTTTTAAATGGGACAACCTGTATATTATACCACCATTAAATAGGTCTTTTAAAAAGCTTTACAAAAATACCACATTTGATATATCTATCTTTAAGAGTTTCGGATGATGAAACTCTAAGCTTAGTCATGTAGGTAGGTATAGTGAAATATTAAATGTGGTATTTTTGTAAAGCTTTTAAAGACCTTTTTAATGGTGGTATAATATACAGGGTGTTCCATTCAAAAATAAAAATTAGTTATGTCAATATATTCTGTTAATAAAATTGTTTTGTGAAATCTTCATAACAGAAAAAAACTTAATAATTCACTGAACACTTTGGTTTTAAAATAATTTTTTTAAGTTGAGAAATAAAATTTTTTAGCTATTTAAAATGTGTACAAGTTAGATTGGACGCACTGTACATCGAAATTCATTGTAGTTGCTGTGAAAACAGCAACTAAATAGAATTCTTATTATGTTGTAGAGAAAACAATTGCTTTTATTTCTTTAAAAGCTTAAAAACAAAGGTTTGTTTGTGTTTATGTAACTTCCCTTAATGTGATATTAAGATGATTTTTGTTGTTACAATACAAATTTGCTGCATCGGTGACAATGCCTAAAACACACTGTTGCTTGTTTATTTTTAGACTGACAAGCTCTGCCATGTGAAAACAAAATTCACGCTCTACGTCAGACGCGCAACGTAGCACGTCAAGCGTTTGTACGCCCCATGTGTAACGAGATTAAGCTTTTACTATTACTAACCTAAGCCATTTTTTGTTGTTAATACGGTTCAAATCATTTTTAAAACATTACATTTTCTTGCTAAACAGTGACGTTCATATACGTCACGTATTTAATCGTGTTTAAATACATCTTGGACAATGGTTTAAAAACAATATAGTTATCCTTGTCGGGCAAGCATATGCATTTAACTCATTAAAAACTTTGTTTCGTTCATTTTGTAAACTTCTAACATGAATGTAATTGACAAGTGAAAAATTTTTATATTCGGTGAAAACTTAACATACTAACCCTAAAAAATAAAAATTATAATCATAACCTAAAAGCTTATTGGGCTCTGACGCAACGGTTTGAAAACCTACATTTCCTTGATTCAAATATCTATATTGTCATTTTCGAATACGGTTTTAACCACTAGAAAAATTAGTTTCTAATGTATTATATTTACGTAACAATGTACGTACAGTGTGGTCCATTAAGTTTAAAGTGCAACAAATGGAAAACTTTTTTATTTGCAGTTTGTCAGAAAATGTTATTTTTCATAAAAGTTGGGGCACGGTTCAAAACTGTATTAGCAGTAGTTAGTTTTATTAAAGGATAAATGATATACGTAGTAGGTTAAAAAAAGAAAAATCTGCTTTAAAGTAAAGTACCCATATTTTTAAAAATACAACAAAGTGTTAAATTAAAGAGTTATTTAGAATCAAAAGTTATGCCTAAATGTTAGGTGATGGCCTCCTATTCAATTATTTAAAATTTGTTGAAAAATTTTAAATTAATCCTGCATGGTACATTAATTTTAATTATATATTTCTTTAAAGCAGTTTCAACTGACTTTAAACAAATTTAATCAATTTGCAGCGAATGAATTTGTAAAATTAAACTCCATTTATATTTTTGAACTAACCGCTAACTTCAAATTTGGTGCACGGATATTTAATAGAGCCCTAAAATTATACAAAAATGCTTTTCATCAAGGCAAGTATACTATAAATCATAAAATGCGTATTAAAATCCTTATTTTGTGTAGAACAGATAACTTAAAATTAAAAAATAAATAATTAAAAACTTGAATAGAAGGCCATGACTTGGTATTTAAACAAAACTTTTTATTTTAAATAACTTATCGATTTATCCTTTCTTTAAATTTTAAGAAATAAGGGTACTTTACTCCTAAGCAATTTTTACTCTTTTTAACCTACCCTATAGACCATAGAACTTTTATTAAAAGTAACTACTATTTATAAAGTTTGAGAACATGCATAACTTTTATGAGGAATGACATTTTGTGACAAATTGCAAATAAAAAGGTTTTCTATTTCTTGCACACCTAATGTACCACACTGTCATCTTTACATAAATACCATGATATTCACGATCCTTGCTTAAATATGCGCATAATCCCCATGCGCACAGATACTCAATAGGTTGGGAAATCGTGCGGTAATTTGTTGTTTACTTTTATAATAACAACACAATTAACATATTTATTTTATTAACTTGTTACCGAAAAACTCAAAGTAAAATAATTATCATATTTTATGATTTTTTTTAATTGGGCTGACTTTATTATTTTGGTGGTAATTTCAGCTTATGTGCCACCATTTTTCGTTCTCTTGTTAAAATAAATTTCTTTCACAAGCACGACATTTTAAAAGAGGGTTTTTAAGTCAATAATTTAAACGTTTTTCATTTTATAAGAACTTACGAAGACAAACATTAAAAAAAAATTAAATGTTAAACAAGTTTATTTTTATAAATGTCACAAACAGTTGGTATGTAATAGTTTTAGGCTGGCTCATCCAACGGTATTTTCGAAAATGTATTGTTATTGCAAATTTCTTCGTTACAGACATAACAGTCCAAAACATCAATCATGTCAGATTCAAACTGATCGCATCCTGTATCGTTACTACATCCCCTAAAAAGCCATTTTTGCCTTCGGAATACTTTCCTTCAACAGCTAGACACTTATCGGTGCATTCAGTAGTTGCATCAGGATCAACTTTACATTCTTCTGGTTTAGTGCCATTACATGAGAAACACTTTATTGCATCACTATTACCTTAAACAAAATTTAAATTCTTTTTCGTAATCTACAAAGAATATGCTATCTCCCCTAGCTACTCTCCCCTTTTCGTTTAATTTTTTTTCCAAGGTGGCGTCCAGCAGCCATCTTAAAATTTTTATTTGTCAATTTCATTTTAAAATATGAGGTGCCTCTAAAAATCTGTACAAAAATGTTACCACAAAATTTCTTGGACCAAAATACAACAATTTAACGCAATTTACCTTGGTCAAAAAGTTGATCATTTGCAAGCTGTTAACGTTTTTATTTTATTTTAGATATTTTTAAATATTTTATTTATTATACGAATTTTTTCTTGCATAATGCATGCTAATATTTTTGTTGTTAAATGTAGAAATCCACCTAAGGTTTTAAAAAATTATTCTTCCTGATTTTTGCACAAAAAGGTATACTTGATAAATATCGCTACGAGCAACCGTTGTTGAGATATTGCAGATTAAACATTAAATTCCAAAAAAGTTTTTCATTGCATTTCTTGCTTTATCCAGGCCACCGGGTAGTGTCCAAAGGTCTGTTAATGCTACCACAAATTATTTAGGCAAATACAACGATCTAATGAAACTTACCTTAGTCAAAGGTTTCTGATTTACAAGATGCGGGATGTCAAATTTGCCATGTATTTTTTTACTTGGACACCCTGTATCTCACAAACGATCAACTTTTTAACTAAGGCAAATTCGGTTAAATCGTTGCATTTTGACGTAAGGAAATTGTAGTCATAATTTGTACTGTCGTTTTGGAAAAATCTGTGTGCCCCTAATTAAAGCGTAAAGGAATACGTGGTAAATTTTTATGCGAAATAAATCGTTGAATCTAAAATATCTCAGAAACGGTTTCTCGTAGCAACATTTATCACGGATGCTTTTTGTGCAAAAATGTAATAACACTTTGAACAAAAGCAAAGGAGTGCAAGTAGCTGCCACTATATGTTACAGCAAAGTAACTTTCGGTTTCTTACTTTAAAAACTCCCTGATACTAAATTTTGAAAAAACAAAAATCCAATATTAAATACAAAGTTTTAAAATAACTAAAACAAAAAATAATTTTTTGACTAACGTAAATTACGTTAGAATGTTATATTTTGGCCGAAGAAGTCTATGGAAGCATTTTGTACAAACCTTTTAGAGACACCTTATATAGTATTTATACAATGATTTTACTTTTAAAAGATTTAATTTTTTGAATTTATCCGTTTAAAAAATGAAAGGGGCGTTTAAAAAATATATTGTATGCAGGGTTATTTTTAGGATGGTATTTTTCTTTAACACTGTATAGAATGCAAGAAAATAAAAAATAAATAAATAAAATGCTTTTTTTCCAAGATATGGGGTGTTAAAGTAAAAAAAAATCCTTTTTTCATCATAACTTTCCTACTTCTCCAGATATGTTCACCAAATTTGGTCCCCTTTTTGACCATTACATTTCATTCTTTGGTGAAAAAGATTTTTAAAAATTCTAGCAGTGTCGTTCGAAAACGATTTGTATTAATTTTTTTCAGGAAAAAGTAGTACGTCACTTTTTTTAATTAATATTATTTTTTAAATACCTTTTTACTTTGGAGTTAATAAGGTTTTTTGTTATTTTTATTAGAAATTTTTGTATAACGAGCTGTTTTTATTTAAAAAATAAAAGTCATTTTATTGCATGGGCAAAACCGCTAAAATTTGATATGGTGTTTTGTATAAAAAATTCGTTTTGTTTCATTATTATTAAAGTAAAGTTAAATACTTAATACTCTATAATAAATGTACAAATAATAATTACCGGTCAACACTGATTCTACGGCTCAAGATTTTATAGTGATTTTTAAATAAATTTGGGGTGCTGACTCGAAATATGAAGTCAATTTTACTAACTTGGCTCTCATTATTAAAATATGTGCTGCCATATTGAAAAAATAGTAAAATTAGTGATTTACCTAAGCAAACTGTTTTATTTTACATAAAATTTCTTTTATTAAAACAAAGTAAACATGTATAAATAGGGACCTTGAATAAAAATATAATATACTAGTTTACTTACCTATCCAACCCATCCATCCCAGGTATAAGGTGAAAGCAAGGATACCCAAAAGTTTAGACATTGTGCAAATATTGAAAACTGTACTAAACAATTCTGCAGAGGCTCTTTAAATACATTTTTTCTAATTATTTTTCCAATTATTTTTTGCAATTAAAATTAAAAACAAAATTATGTTTATCAAATGATTGTATGTCCTTGTATCAATAGTCCGATAAACTTAAGTGGCCCTATAATTTCTGCGGTTTTAACAGCAAATATTAAACATATTCTTACTTCAATAAATTAAAAAGATTTTTTTTTAATACAAGGTTAAAATAATATTTACCTAAAAAATAGAATAAACTTTTTTTCAACCTTAAGTATTAAAAAAAATACAAAAATTAATCTTTAAAAAATAAAATAAATGCGTGAATAATTAAGAAAGATCAATTAAATGTGAAATTTGAAAATGAACCAAGACAAAACTATACCCTTATATTTAATAATTCCGGAAAATGTTAAATAAAAAAGGTTTTTAAAATGGAATGAGGCCCCCATATCTGAAATTTTATATAAAATGGACCAAATTGTTTTGTTTAGTGTCATATTTTTTTTAAAAGCAGGCAAATTACGTAAGAAAAGGTGTAAAACATAATTAAAACAATATGATAAAAAAATTAGTTTATGTAAAACTTTAAAATATCGAATCTCCAATTAATTCTAAAAATATTTTTATTTGACATATTTCTAAATTAGGTGGTTTTGTAGACTTTTACATTTTTGTAGCCTCTGTACAAGACAAAACAAATTTTTCAACGCAAATCGGTTTTTTTTGAAGCAAAAGCAGCACAACTTTCTTGAACACTAAAAATTTCAGTTTATTTGTCCTATTATAAAGTCCATTCGTGGATATACTGTATAAAATTTATTTATTTTTTGGTTATAAAAGTGTCATAAACAAATATTTTTGATTTCAGTATAAGTAAAATAAATTATTTTTAATTTATATAAAAAGTTACTTAAAAGAATGTAAATTTTCTTAATCAGCAAATTAATTGTTTTTAATTAATTTCTTTACTGTTAAACTTTTTAACCTATTCCAAAATTGAGCAGTATAGGGAGTTTACTAAACCTTTTGTTTTTCGGAATATATAAAAATTAGACAATTTATTTGCTATTTAAAAAATATATGATTTTTTCAAGTGAATGAACTCATATTTATTACTTGGTAATATTTCGACCCACTAAATACACTATTAAGGTCAGTTTGATCCATAAATAAAAGCAAGCATGATTTTTATGTTTTTCGATCCGCTAAATATTAATATAAAATTATTTAGACCCCAACCCGTTTAAAATGTAAGAAAATTGCTAATTTTAAAAGCCGGCACGCACGGTACCTTGTATCTACAACTTGAATTAGGACCAGGGGCTCAATTCTGCTAAATTAAACTCATTCGTTCGCTGAACGTATTCGTTCCGGGAGCGTATAACCTTCATCTGTTTTTTTAACGAACGAATAACCTTCACTTGTTTTTTAAAACAGGCGGTCATAAAACAGAAATCTGTATTACCATCTGACATCTGACAAAATTCAAAGTCATAACATAACCTAAAATTCCTTTAATGTGAAATTAAAGTCGAAAAAATCAGTTAACTAAGCTATTAAAAACAAAGTATACACTTTAATTGAAATACAAGAACACATAAATAATTAACATTGTCCTCCGCAGCCAGAATAATCATTTGTAAGCAAAATAGTTTCTAAATCACATAACCTATAACCAAAAAGGGTTCGTGAAGCCGTCTCCTGCAGCTCCGTCGGCGCAAAAGCGAAAAAAGTGCGTGAAAGCGTTAGCCTGAAGCTCATTTGGAGTAAAATGAATATGTGAGTTGTCAAAATATAGATTGAAAATGAAAAACTATCAAAAATTACTTATTGCTTTGGAAAAGTAACTAACAAGTTATTGCATATAACTTTTTACCATCTTCCATTTATACTTTCTAAAAGAAGGTCTTTATTGAGTGTTAGGTACTTGTACGGAATGTTAGATTAGGACAAAGACTGGAAATGAAGATTAGCAAACTACATTAAAATATCACTTAAGGTAAGTAAACTAAACTCATACCTATTTAGAAAAAAACATTTATGGTAAATTTCTTTTTAGTTCAAAAAGGTAATATTTTAAAAAATATTTGTCTTATTTATGCAAATTGGGTAATCGTCTCGAAAGTTGGAGCAACCCCCATTTTGACCAAATTTGATATACAGGGGCACAGAACTAATAAAAAAGGAGCTGGTTATTTTTTTTTGCTGCTTAATTAAATAGTATGTTCTAATTTACTGTTATATTAAGAATTTTGTGCAAAAAGACGGGGGAATATAGTGAGAATAGGAATGTTTTTGATATTGGGCAAAATCATAGTTGCTCCCTTTCAAGAGAATTACTATAAATTGTCAGTACATATCGGTAATTATTATTAGTTGAAATAAATAGGTACCCAAAGATAGCAAAACACATTTGTTACTTGCATGATTTTAAACAAAGAGTACCTAAATTATCAAAACCTTTTATTGCTAGTTGTTTTCTTTTTTCATTTAATAATAATAATTTTATTTGTAGGACTCTAGAAGACTATGAATATCCCTTAGGACCATGCCAGAAGACAAAATTGCATAATAGTTCAAGAATCATATCAAATGATCGATAATCAAAATAATAATGCCCAACATGACTAACACATAAATTACCAAGCTTCTGTAATTTGTAAAAAATAATAAAAACAATCAATAATATTTTGTTGCCTTTATTTTAATTCTTAGGTTTACAATAAAAAAGTACATTAGAGTAAATAAACGTTGTTTTTATAAACACTAAGTTTTTGTCCTGGAATATTTTTGCAGATAAGCTCTTGAAAATACTCCCAGTTTATATAAAATATATTTCCTAAATAATACACCAGCTTGAAAAACCAATTAAATCCAGACACTTTCTAGTGTTTTCCATATAGTACACAAATAATTTTACAATCTGGCAGTGACCTAAAAATAAAAAAATACAAATTTCAGGTTTAAATAAGCAAATGTAGGTTTTTCTATAAACATTAATACGAGTTTAATGAGCATTATTTTAACTTTTAGCATTAGCAGGGTTAACTTAGGACATTGTAGAGTATATAAATTATAAAAGAAAGGTTAAAAGCCATTAAGTAAAAGAGAATATTGCTCCTATGAAAAGATCATTGGTTTAGGTTAGGTTTAGTTACGTAAGGGTTTTCGAGCTGTGAACTGGTAAAAGGAAGAAGAGACACGAATACAAAAAGTAAAAGTGAATATCTTTTTAAAGAAACTGGGACGGTATCTCATGGATAATTGAAATAATTTTATGAAAATATTAGTAAACTTTTAATGCAAATTTTACTCACAGTTGCTTTTGTTCTTCCATTTAAAACAGCAATGAAATAATACCTTTCCATATTCAAGTGCAGTCATTTTAAAATAAACAATAGGCAAGTTATTAATCAGTGTTTAGGCAAAATTTTATGGGGTATTTTTGTAGGACCTTCGTCTGTTATCTAAACATGGTCTTAAGATTTGATGCATTTCATTGGTTTTCTGGGTTAGTTGCCTATACACATGGTCTTAAGTTTTGATGCATTTCATGGGTTTCCTGGGTTAGTTGCCTTGTCATTAAATGACTATATGTTTCTTGCAATCTCTGTTAGAAGCTAAAAATATCCAAATTTTTAAAGGGAAACAAATATAAATATAAGACATTTAAACTCACCTTTTTTCTACCTTACTTGATGCCTCATATTTAGACAAAGAAAACTATCACTAGGTAATAAACCAAAGCATTTTCAATACGTTGTTTACAGTGGAAAACATCATTTTCAACAAATTTAATATTTTTCATAAAACGGTAATAAAATTTTCTAACCTATATCTTTGGTGCATTGTGGGTTAGCTACCTAGTTTACACCGCAAAGATCTTTGGATTCTTTTAAATGAGTTTTAACTTTAGTAATTAAATCAAAATTGGGTATCAAACTTTACTATTTATGAGTTTGCATAAGATGAAAAGTACGCTTGACTTTGACAAATCTGTCATATTTTAAATTTTAATGCGGTGTTGTGCGCCAATTTGGGAAGGTGGCTATGAACGAACGAAGAATTTTTGTTTTCATAAGAGCCCAGAGAAAATAAAGAAAAACTAATAAAACGCAAACAAAAAGGCGCTTATGAATAGTGGAATAGAGCCCCAGTCTTGTAAGTATAATTAAAGTTTGGTTTAAATTAATTTTTATGAAGTAGTAATGGATTAAACTGTTTATATTGTCAAGAAACTTCAACAGACGAGTGTGCTTCTGATTCTAGTGTAAGCGCCAAATGCCCCCAGCAGTGTTTAACGATCCAAAAGCCTTTTTGAGGGAAAAAATGTACATACGGAGTTGTAGTAACGATATCACTTGCGATTTTAATAAAGCTTTAAAAAAAGTAAATGATTGTTTTGCATGTAACGAAATAGATAATTGTAACCATTTTTTTTAATTCTATATTTATGAATATATAAATGTGTTAAGACTTTATTTTTCAATAAAAATTTGGAGTATTACAAAAAAAATGTTTTAAAGTTATCAAAATACACAGGGTGTCCACTAACTCTACCGTCGAACTTAAAGTTAAATTCAACAATGAAAAATAAGAACAAAACTTCATTATTGTCCATCCTAAACATCTTAGTTTCAACACCTTCAATATTTTTTTGTCTTAGATAGTCAACAAATTAAATTTTTCTTTTTATATCCTCTTAAAAAATAGCTTTATTGTATGTAATTTTTCGACAGTTTAGCAAAAATTACTTTATTCAGGGGTCTTGCCGCTTTAGAACTATGGTCAATTTTTATTAATTCGTAAAAAGAGGACAGTTTAAAGCTTGGGTGGTCAACCGGTCGATCTCGACTATTAGCTCAGTCAATCGTGACAGGGCAAAATATACAGGGTGTTTTAGAACTATAAGAATAATCTTTAGGGTGTAATTTTTATTATTATTTTATAAAAACTAGTTTCTATAAACATATTATTATATCCGGAGTTGCTTCCTTACTGAGATATAGGGCGTTAAAATTTAATATATAATCATTTTTTTTATTTTTAATACGCTTAGGTGGATTTAGATAAAATTTATTACTTTTAATAAAAGTAATAAGGCCCTTATTTAGCCCTTACCAGATTGTTATAATTGGGTCCAGTGGCGTCTCAGTGGGCACCGCAACTTATATTATTGAAAGAGAAGGTACGCCACTGACAAGTTTTATTATTATTTTTTTATATTTAAGCAAATAATATTACAACTTTTTATTATTTTGTTTTTTTATGTAGCTTAGTTTTGGAAAAAAAATAAACCACCCTTAGTCATTCTAAAAGTAGCCCTAAACAGCATAAAATAAAATCTTAAATTAACAAATAAAAATTTTCGATCTTAGTAAATAGAAATATTGACAATTTTCGATAAAATACACTACTGCTAATTTATTTTAAGAGGGGCTAAGGTCAAATCGTACAAAAAAGCCATGTTTTCGTGATTTTTTTCTGACGACACAGTTAAAATTTATTTACTCAACCAATGGTACATTAAAGTATGACATTCAAAGAATGTTTCATCAAATTTTTACAAAAAATATTAAAAAATACGGCAATGGCAGCAATTGTTCGGACGTGTCTCGAAAAAAGTTGAATTGCGGTGCCCCTTATAACTTGGTGCTGGATCATCCGAAATCAAAAAATCAAAGTTCATTCGTTAGATAATAGTTTTCCCCAGGTAACGCTGTCGAGTTTTTTTTTCCAATTTTTTTCATTTTTTCGAACACTTTGAAGTGAAAAACACAATTTTGTGGGAAAAAATCGGCTAATTATCAGGGGCACCGATTTTGAAAACGTGAGTTGTAAATTAAATACCTTACCCCCACCTTAAGGCAAATAATTGTTTTATTTTAGTTTTTGCTTTCTACCTAATGTTGCCTATGGAAACTTTTTAGAAAAAATTAAAGTAGCTTTATTGTCTTTTTTTTAACAAATGTAGAAACAAAAATACACGAAATTGAATTGTTTGCTTAATTATAAAAAAATATAAAAAGGTCAAAAAAGTCAGTGCCCACTGAAACGCCACTGGACCAAATAATACCAATCCATATTTTATTCTAATTATCCTAACAGTATTCAAAATATTTTTAAAAATATGATTTTTTTGTTAAATTTTAACGCCCTGTATCTCAGTAAGAAAGCAACTTTGGACCTATGTTTATGGGATTTTTTTTTTCATAAAAATTACGTTGCACAAGAAACCGCACCTTGAAGTTTGGTCTCAGGTCTGAAACACCCTGTATAAATAGGTAGAACCCACTGCACAATGCTGATTTATTTAGGAATTTAAGACATATGTATTTGGTAGATCACACTGTGTGTAGTCAGTTAATTGTAAATCTTGGGTCTAAACAAGTTGACCACCCCTAGTCTAAAGCAACGACAAAGACGCTATAGTGCAAGGTTCTGACTAATACGTTTTCTGTCTAATATCTTCCTGCTACTATTTTACACACAGAAATTTAATTAAAATCATCGAGCTGTTACGATGTGTTTATAAAAAACCGTTGATATGGTAACAAAGCTATGGGGAAAAGTACAACGATATTGGTACTTAAATAAATAATTGGAATCTTTATACTTAATAACTTAAAGAAATATACATGGCGTGACTTTGCAGTTCGCACTATATAGAAAACTTTTTATTCTTATATTTACAAAAAAAATCTTTAGGAAAAGTTCTGCATGGTCTAAAACCCAAAATTCAATTATTAATTATTAGTTTTTGCAGTAGTATACGAATTTTATAGAAGGTTTCTTTTTTATATTATAATCGTAAATTTTTATAAAGAAAAGATGTTTAGCTTTAAATATGCAAACTGATTTATTAAAAAAAACTTTTTTATTTTTATTTTTTTGCAATAACAAGTGTTTCTGTGACTTTTTGCTGTTTTGGCAGTTCTTAAGTGTTCTTTACCTATTACATTTCGAAATAAATATGCACTTATGTAAAAATAGTTTGCATATTTTAATGTTATTTTCAAACGTAAACATAGTTTCTTTTAAAAAACTATTGATATTATGAAAAACTAGCCAGTCCATGCCTACGTCCTCGGGCGATAATAATGTTTTTCTCTGAAATTCAATCATAATTAAATATAGCCTATAGAACTTTTAAATAGTGTAGCATTTTAATTAAGAAGGAATTTTATGATTGGTACAGTATCTCTAAAAATTAGCCCCTTAAAACAAACAAGCAAAGTTACAAAATTTACCTCTTTATATTGTAAATATAAATAAAAGTACTTTCCTCTTGAGCAAAATACACATTTTTTGACATACCTCATATACTACTGCAAAAATTATTATAACTTTTATTTGAAAATTAATAATAAAAAGTGTTCCATATGGTTCAAACTTAAGTTGAAACGTTGAATACCGGGTGACACAAGGTGTTGTTTCCCCCAAATTTTTTTGTACTTCTTAAGAGATACTAATATAAATTTCACAGTATTTCTACAGCATAATTTAATATTCTTTGTCATTATTATGACTTCAAAAGCATTTCTGGTTTAACTGAAAGCACCATAAACTTTCCTATTTTAAATACAAGTACCTACTTTTTTCTATATTTGTATTCTGTATAAAATTATATTTTTAATAATATAATATACAGGGTGTTTCTTTTGAAATGGCGGCCGGAGAAGATTTTTAAAGAAAATCAAGTAGGCTGTGAAAATAACAACTTCTCCAGGTAGTCACATATCCCATTTTTTTAATAAATTACTTAGATTTTATAATTTTAGTTTTTATTGTTATTAAAGAGAAAAAAGTAAAAATTTGACAAACATTTAAAACGAAAACACCCCTATTTTATTTTATTTTGTAATTCTATACTAAAATCTCTTTCTAATGACATATCATAACATATGGTTTGTTTTTAAGATGGTGGCCATAAATCATTAATTTATTGACGACATCCGAATAACGGAGTTCTTTAATAAATCATCTATGGCAGCCATCTTAAAAACAAACAATATGTTGTGATATGTCATTAGAAAGAGATTTTAGTGTAGAATTTAAATATAAAATAAAATAGGGGTGTTTTCATTTAAAATGTTTATCAGATTTTGAATTTCCTCTCATTGATAACATTTAAAAGTGAAATTACGAAACCTAAGTAATTTATTAAAGAAAATTGAATATGTTAGAACTTCTGAAAGTAAACAGGTCAATTTTTTTATTTTTCCAGCCTACGTAGCAAAAAAATATATTCAAAGCAGAAATAATGGCGGTACTTGATTTTCTTTAAAAATATTTTCTAGCCGCCATTTTAAAAGAAACACCCTGAATATATGCATTGCAAAGATAACTTTATACAAAATACAAATACAATACAATACAGTAGATAAATTGTTGTTCTTTAACCCATTATACGAAAAAGTAAAGTTAGTTGATTTAGGCAGGCATATTTAAGATATCCGCATTTAAAACCAACTTTCTGTATGGCCTGGTCTAAGCTATACAGGGTGTTTCGAAATAAAATGCTTATTATTAAAAGTATGAATCCTTAGGTAATTTTATGAAAAAATAAAGTTTAAATAAACCTATGTACCAAATGTGATAACTTCTGAGATACAATGTGGTAAAAATGCATTTTTTAAAAACTTTACCTATCTTAAAAGTTAAGTCAGTTAGGTTATAGGTTTATTTAAACTTTTCTTAAAGATAAGCATCTTATGCTGTAAAACCTCGTATAGCTTAGACCTGGCCAAACAGAAAGTGTAATTTTTCAAAAGGGATTTCTTAAGAATGGCTGCTTAAACTAACTTTTACCATGTATACCTTTTTTATGTAAAATATGTTAAAAAATAAAAATTTATCTAAAAAGTTACATAAACAGTAGTTTAAAAAAGTTATTTTGATTTTAAGTTTGCAAGACACCGCACACTTCTGGACTAAGGTATGTTGGGATAGATCGTCACATTTAAGCCTCAGGAATATGGGGTTGCATATTTTCCGATCCTTTTAGAGACAAATTTACTTATGTAAGTTAATCATGTCTAACTTAATTCGTTTTGAAAATACATAGTGTTTTTCATATTTTTTCCGTTGACTTTTAGTTTATAGGTATAGGACAAAGTTGTTTTTTAATGGAACACCTGTATAATTTATCATTAGCTGAAAGGTCTTCTTAAAGTTATAAGAACTACCATATTTAATATATTAATTCTTATATTTTCGGAATCTAGTCATCATCAGGATTTTTTTACGAAACACCCTGTATGTTATATTACCGTTGCATAGATGTTTTAAAGAGGTTTAACTCAATACTACACTTGATATATTTTCTCTTGCTTCCATTTTGTTACGTTCCACGATAGTGTGCTGTCTGCTTTATAAGGAAAGGATTTGAAACGCAGTGACGAAAGATGACATAGGCACTTGTAATATATAAGATGTGCAGCATAAAAACTTTATAAAAATATGATTTTTTATAATTAATAAATTATTCGTAATTTTATTGAATCTTTTTACCTAAAAATGATTCTAAGCGGGTGCATTTTTAATACGTTGAAGTAACTTAAAAATAAAGAACAATAGAGGCTTAAAGTCTATTAAAAAAATGATTTATCTACAAAAGCTCTATCAGACTAAATATTGATATACCTTAAAACAAAACAAAAGAAACCGATTAAACTTTTGAATATTGTAAGGATATTTTTGAGCACCCTGTAGGTTAAAATTAGCTCAAACTTATAAAAGGGTGTCTTTTGACCCTCTAAAATCAAATTTAATACTTTTAAATACAGTAATCTTTTTATCAACTAGGAGAAATTTTCTTTTTATCGATGTTTTTTTTAAATATTTTTTTAAGAAAATTTTTTTAACTCATAATTTTATATGTATATTATACATACACACATGTATGGACAAACATAAAAAGTCCCAAATATGTGAAAATTTTTGGGGTATTCCATTTAAAAAAGTTGATTAAATTCTGGTAGGGCAAGTTTGAGCACACTGTATATAAAAGAAATATTTTTCTAAAATAGTTTTCTCTTCAGTTTATAAAACACTTTAAACGAAATCTTTAACTGCGATAGTTTAGGCGCAATAGAAGTCTAACGCACTAATAAAACACCCTGTATAAATCTCAATGATTAAGGTGTCAAAATAAACCCTCATCTGTAGTTACTGGGTAAATACAGTATGTCCACAGATGGACACAGCTATACCTGTTTTTGTTTTTTTATAATATTTTGAAAAAAGTTATTTCTCATACAAATTTTTTTTTTTTTGGAGGTGCTTTCGAATCTCGAAAATAATATTTTAAAAATTGAAAAAAGTTAGAGAGACATATTTTTCTAAATGCCTAATTAAAAAGCATAAAAAAATAATCAAAAATGTTTTACTCATTATTTCCTTATCGCTTATCATTACTTGGAAAAATTAGATGTAAACTAAAATAAATGTTTTTTAAAATAAATAAGTACCTAATTAATTTGAGGTTTTATATTCATATAATATTAAGCCAATGGAAAGTGTATGTAAGTGGTAACACAAAATGGTGTGTAGGGGTCAAGGTACAATAAGCCTTTAGGCTGCAGTGCACCACCTAGGAGGGCGATCGTCGGACCTGGGTGGGATGACCCCAAAAGGGCGAAAAAAAATCACAAAAGGTACGATTTATTTAGGAAATAGGTAAAAGTCTTATTACTTTTTCACTCTTTTAAGTAAGTAGTTAAAAACATATTCATAACCATTTTTTTGATTGCCCAAAATAGCATTCTCGTAATTTTAAATATTGCTGTATATTGTAGGGTAATTCTTTTTAACGCTTTATTACTTTTTTTTCACTTTATTAAAAAACATTTTTGTTTTTGTATCCAACATTAACCCAAATTTTTTTAAAGAAACTATAACAAATAGCAAACAAATGTATCATTAACTTTTAATAAATTTTGTATGCTTTTTATTTGGGGAGTCTCAAAAATATTTTTTAATGTTTTTTTTTTAATTTAAATATAATATTTTTGCGATTTTGACACTACCCTGTATATTCAACGGATAATTTTATTAAGGCTTTTAGCATTCCAGGCTAAGCAAACATTTTTATAAAGAATAATTTTTTGAAATATTAAACATATTTTTTTATAGGTATACAGTTAAGACTCATAAAAACAAAACTAAAAAGTTTACTATATTTCTTTTTCTACAAAAAGATAAAAAAATATTTTTAATGATTTTGTTTTCCCTTTGGTAATTTGTTAAGGTATTGTTTAAAGTTCTAATAAGTTATTTAAATAAAACGTACATGAGGTTTCGACTTATTTATTTATCAACACGATAACGATAGATATATTATTAATGCTTATGATTTAAAATACATGTTACAAAATTACCTTTTATACCTTAAACCTAAAAAATATTGATATACCTTTTAAGTTTTACAATGTCTAAACTTATTGTATGGGTAAGTCAATATAAGTATTTTCGTAGTATAAGTATATTTTACCAATATGCATACCTACGAATACAGGGTGGCGCCTTTTCGTTAACGTTAAAGGGTATAGCGAAAACCTAAAGAGATCTGATTGCACAATCTCAATTTTAATTTTTGAAACAAATTCAGTGATGTAAGTAAATAATGTCTAACTTAATTCGTTTTGGAGATACAGAGTGGTTTTTATATTTTTTTGACTTGTTGACTTGTAATTTATAGTTATAACACAAAATTGGGTTTTTAAAATTAAACACCCTGTATATTTTATCTTTAGTTAAAAGGTCTCCTTAAAAGCTATAAGAAATACCCAATTTAATATATCTATTTTTAATAGTTTTGGACATATTGCAATGATCAGGATTTTTTATCGAAACACCCTGTATGTTATATTACCGTTGCATAAATATTTAAAAAAAATGTAGATATACGCACTAAAAATTTATTTTAAATGAGGTAAATTTTAAAGGTTCTGTAAAATGTATTCTTAATCGTGATAAAATATACAAAGTGTTTTATTTAAAAAATTACATTTTTTTATCCATCCCCTTTAATATATTAAATGCCGTATTTTTTAACAGCTTTTAAGGCGACCGTTTTATTGGTGATAAAATATACCACATGTTCCATTAAAAAACCAAACTCTATGTTATAACTTTACAATAAATGCACGTAGAAAAATAAAGATACGCCACTGAATTCTTCATAAAATGACCTAAAACTTTTTCATTTCCTTTTTTTTATCTCTAATATCACAGGAGTTACAAGTGCCTGGCCAAAATGACAAAATTTTAAAAACACTCTGTATCTCCAGAACGAATCAAATAAGCCATGACTTACGTTTACCATTGAATTTGTTTCAAAAATTGAAATTGAGATTGCGCAATCAGATTTATTCTATGTTTTTAGTTTTCACTATACCTTGCAAGCTCAACAAAAAGGCGCCACTCTGTACAAAGGTGCCCGGATTCGTAGCAATTTAAGGATATCTATGATTAAAGTTGGAATTTGCGGTTTTTCGAAAGTGTTGCTAGTTTTTAATCCATTTACTACAAGCGTTGCGTAAACGTAACACTAAACACTCAAGTAACGTTTTCTTTTTACCTTACAAATCATACTTTTTGTTTGTCCAAATTGGTAAAACTAAAATTATTAAGGCGCATTTATTTTTTTGTGGGACAAAAAGTTAAATTTATAATCATTTTTTAACACCCCAAACGTTTGCATCTTTTTGCGCGCAAACAAAAAAATCTTACTGGAATTTGACTTTGAGCTACCGCAACACCGGGTTTTAGAATAACCTTTTAAGCGGATGCAAACCACCATTTTTTTATCGGGTCATAGCCCAACTTTGCAATGACAGTAAACAGCTGATATTGTGACGTCATGGGAGTCCTTTTTTAACCAATTTAAAATTAAAAATATTCTTTATACAATAGTTAGAGTCTTTTTAATCCACTATTTACTTACTACTTTAAATATAAACACAATTACCTAACAGGACTTTTACAAAAAGATAAAGAAATAACAAGATTTTTTTAAAAGGATACCCTTGACGTCACATCTATCAGATGTCAAATAAAAAGTTAGGCCCCCTTGTCTCTATTAACCTTGAGTTTAGTGTGCTTGTTGTGTTTATTTAGTGTATTGCAAGATGACTAACCCGTATTTTACTTAGAAAAAGTAAACATTTGATCTGGAACAACTGTTACGATTACAAGCAATCACTATATCATCCAGCAAGTTGCTATGATAAAAAAACATAACCGCAAGAACAAACAAAAATAATATTTTTATTAGTTAACTTAACGCCATTAAATGCTATAAAACACATACAAGGGTAGACCCCGTAATAATAAAAAGGCAAGGCAAGGGGATAGTTATTAAAAGAAGCCGTGTTGACTAATATTTCTTAAAGGCAACGTAAACTGAAGTAGTATGTAGCGCACATACGTTGGCATCGTAGGGATGGTACTGATTGGAAAAAATAGTTTTAGTGAAATTAAATAAAGCAGTGCACCTATGTGCGCGCGGTTGGCACTGGAATTAAAAATCTCGCGAGAATATAGCCACTTTAATTAAAATCCGGTCATCACCGTTATATATGTGCGATACAGGTCAGAAATTTTGCGTTATTCGACAAGAATTTAAACCGATTATTATCGCAGGGTTTAACCCAGTGGTTTTATACTCTGGGTAAAAAGGCACTAACTTTTAATATTTACCTCTGGTTTACCCATTACACGCATGTTCGTGTGTGTCATTTAATTTCACTAAAACTTTTTTTCCGATCCGTACCGTCCATCTGATGCCGATGTATGTGCGCGTACCTTTAATCTGCAATATGGTCAACGTTTAAAAACTCCCTTAACTTGATTTTAAGTCTTTTAAAAAGTCTCGTTTGCTTAGACCTATAAAGCTGACCAGCTCCAAATGAAACCGGCCTTTTACTTCAAACGAACTTTACGAGGTTACACACAAAAAAGATGTCTTAACTTAAAACAATTTGCTTTGACTCAAGACACGTTGTGAGTTGTATATAACGAAAAGAATATATTCTTCTTATCAGTAAATAATATTCTTAAAACCCTTATTTTAAGTACAAGCATAAAGGTAGATTTAGTTAAGTAAACGTAATTTTTAAGTTAAGAATATTAATGCTTTCTTTGTAGATATTTTTTGGCGACGCGATTATCTAGCGAAGAAAAGCACTAATTTTATTAGAGAAAATATATTCTTGTCAAGTCGATCAATTTAAAACATATGTTTTCTTCGACAAAAACAAATTAAAACTTAAGTTAAGAATACATTTCTTTGGCCAAGAATATATTATTTTATGGTTGTCTTGGTTAAAGAATATCATAATTAAATACTTTCTTCAAATAAAACTACTTAGTTTTCATTTAAAACTAAAGATTGTTATAAAAAATTTATTTATCACAATTCTTATTGTTAGAGTACAAAACAAAGCTATTAATAGTATAATATTTTTATGATGTTATTTTAGACTTTCTGGACGTCTCTTAGAGCCAACCTTGCTGAGGCTGGATCCTATTAATGGAAATCTTTCTGGTACAGCAGATATTAATAAAAACAAGAGTTTTTGGTGCTCTGCGTCCGGCATTGCCAGTGTATTCGTCAGTACTTTCTTTGTGAAGATTTCAGTTCTCGATAGTCCCGGCACGATAGTAGCTTTAATGTGGATATTTTCAGCACGGTGATCGAACTACCCCATAAAACTACAATGTGTGTCCACGGATGAACTTAACTATACCTGTAAAAAAATAATATTTCAAAAAAGTTATTTTTCATAAAAATTTTACTTTATTCGAAATGCCAAAAGCTATAACAACAATTTTTCCAGGATTTACATGGTGGTTCATAACTGCAAAATCAAGACTTTAAAAAATAAAATTTTTGAGACTACCTAATTAAATAGCAAAAAGTACTTAAAAGTGTATAACATAAAAAATTTCTATTGATTATTATTTTCAGTAAAAGTTAAGGTTAACTAAATAAAAATAATTCCAAAAAATGTCTTACAGTTTATTAGAACAAAAGCTTTAAAACAATCGTTTGACTTACTATTTAAATCCAAATCCGGTAGTATAACGCTCTTGGGGCGCGACGCGTTTTTCTCCATTTCTACAAGCAGGATCGCACTAATCTAACTTCGTTGGTTTCTTCGGAGCCCACACCTCCTTTCTGTCAAGTTTATTACCATTTATGTGGTGTTCGTTATTTTCCAGCACTTGGACCATGGTGGTGCCGACGTTTTCCTCAAAATCCTCCTCGGCCTGCAGTCATCTTACTTTTTGGCTATCTAGTCAACCTTTTTTAAACTCCTTAGTACATTTTTTTTAACTTCTTATATTCTTGCAATGTGGAAGGAAGCGTTTCTTGTTTCCCGGTTCGCCGATATGCACCTTCCTGGGCAACGTTTTTTGCAAAAATGAATAAGGAAAATACCTTTGATACCTAATTATGGTAACCAAGAATATAATATTTTGGTTTAATAATGCAAAACCGATATTTTCTTAATTGAAAGAAATAAATATAAATTGTTTTGACTGTAAAATAAATATATTTTTAGTTTTGTTTTAAAAAGCCATTGTCTTTAACAAAAATAATATTAAATCAACAAGAATTTTATTCCAAAGTAAAATTATGTTTTAAGTAGAGAATAAAAATATTACTTTGTCTTGGCTAAAGAAATTTAAGTTTTCTTGTAAGAATAAGTTTTCTTAAATATCTATTATCATATTATTCTTAATTTTAGACAAATTGTGTCTTATTTTAAAAATATATACTTGTTTGAAGAATATATAGTAAGAATATTATTATTTAATATGAAAATAAGGTAATTTCTTGGAGCAAGAATATTGTTTTCCCTCAAGAAAATTTGTTTTAAATTAAAAATAAATTTTCAAGAAAATCCATATTCTATTTGCAAGAATTTTATTTTTTGTGTGTAGGTTTAATAATATTGGGAACATTAGTACCAAATCCAACACAAATTAAAAGTTTTTTCTCAAAAACAGCCAATGTCAAATTATTGATATTCTTCCGAATCACCTCGTATAAAAACACGGCCTTCATTTTTATACCTTAATTAACAATGGAACGTAACTATGGTTACAACAACGACAAAATCTTCACTTGTCAATATCTCGAAGTTTACAGTACAAAAGTCGAATCTATACTAATCGATCGGAGGTTTCCCGTCACCCTTTTATAGTATGGTGGAAGAGTAAAGAATGATCTAGAATTTTCTAGAAATATCGCGAAAATTCCATAATACAGGGTGACATAAAAGTTCTTAATGGATAATTCGGGCGTTTTCGGAAACCTTCGAAAGTGATGAAAGAACTTGGAAGAATTAAGGTTAATTATTTAAATAAATTAACAAACTAAATTAAATGATCCTAACTCTCTAAAATTCTCTAACCTAAACACATTTTTGAAAGTCTGTAACAATATTTTAGAATATTAAAAAAAAACAATATCAAAACTACATTGTATGGTTAACTCTATATATTTTGTGTATTATTTTTGTAGATATACAGGGCTTAAAATTAAGGCCAATGCTTTTGGAGTTCCATTTAGGGGCTATTACAAGACAAAAAGTAAGAGTGAAAAAAATTAGATTCTTCTTTGTTATCGAGAGGCACATTATGCCTACAAGTGAAAAAATTCTTGAACGAGACATTTCCCGACAGGTAAATTAAGGTATTTTTAAATTATTTATTTAATTAAAAAGTAATATTTTTCCCTGGATCTCAATCCCTTGGATTTCTTTTGGGGCTATCTCAAGGAAAAACTTTATCTCAAGCCAGTTGCAGACCCTGAAAATGTTGTAGCTCAATTTTATGCTGCTGTGGCAATAATAAATTAAAATATGCTACAGAACGTTTGTGCTTCCTTGATTTATTGCGCAAATGTTTGTCTTAAAGTACGAGGCAACTTATTTGAGCACATTTTATAAGACAAGTTGTTTTGGTTTTTAATTGTATGTTATTGTTAATAAAATATTTTATTGATATATTTTTTTATTACTCTATAACGAAGAAGAATAAAAAAATTGTATTACGGTTTAATCATAATGCAAATTTTAAATAAAATTTGGCTTTGAAATTTCAATATTTAAATATCAGGACCGAATTTAAAAATGTGAGTTAGTGATAACAGGGGGTTGTCGTTAAGTTCTGCTTTGTTTATTAACGTAATTTAGTAACTTAAAATGTAAAGGTAATTATTTTCATCAAATTTTCCAAAATACAGGTCCGTATTATGCTTAAACCTCAATGTGTGATACATCATTAAATTTGTATTAAAACAGGCTTTTAAATTATTATATTAAAATACCGTATTTAAAAAAATAAAGTTGATGATGGTCCTACGAAAGCGAAACGTCGCTGTAGAGCTGAAAAAGTGACAATGCAAAAGTGCAATTTATTTTTAGATGCGAATTTAAATAAGGCCTTAAAAAAATTAAACTAATTTCTAATTTTTGTTTTTTTTCGGATATCTCCGAAAATACTCAAAATTTTAAAACTTTCTAAACGGTATATTATTGGGCACATAAAACCTCAACTTTGTTCTCATTTACCCGACTTCGTATCTCTTACCATTATCAAGATGCTCATACTGGCCCTCCTTATTTTAGACACGTTGTATAAAAATATGGCACAAAGCGTATCCATGCTTTTTAAATAAAACTAATTTTTTTTTGTTTAATTATGCTTTAAGATTATTTTTAATTTTTTAGCTTCATGTGCTTTAAAAGCATGATTTTTTGTTTTTTTTTTAATCATGAATACGCTTTACTTTTTAGTTTGATATCATATTAAATATCATATCAAACGCTATAAATGCGTGATTTTTAGTCTTTTTAAACTACACTTAGGTTTTTTTTCTTTTTAGTTTAATTTGTTTAAAAAAACTTTAACACGCTTTTATTAAGTAGGTAAGAGATAACACACGACTGGCGAAAAGCGTGACAATGTTACACATTAAAAACAGTCATGATACATTTAAATTCGGTTAAGTGGATATCTAGACTTATTTTTTAAATAATAGCTGGTAAAAATGTTTTTACCAGCTATCTAACAGGATTAAAACAGTAAAATTTAGACGGCGTTAATTGAAAGTTGCATATCTACGAACATATACTACTGTATCAGCTAAATTCAAGAATATATTGGCCAGAAAAGCAACAACAGAGGAAGCATGAGTAGTCATCCTATCCAAAATGTTTACATGCCAGAAATTGCGTTAAGCTTCGGTCTGCTTATCGTACCGCATAACGTTGCGATAAACGGTGTACGACATTGACTGATAAATGCATATACAGGGTGGACCAAATTAAACTTGCACACTTTTTAACTAATATTAACTTTTTATCTGTTTTATTTTAACAGGGCTATTAAGTAAATATGTTTTCTCTAGGTTTGTCAGTTTTGGTCGAATTGATTTACTCTGGACCGGACTTCCAAAATGATCAATTTGACCTCGTTGCAAAAGAAATTGGATTTAGCTACAATTGAGTGTATACCTTTTTCTTGTAAACGAACTATGGGAAATAATGCAGTAAAAGCGAATCTGTCAATTTGAGTATTCAGAAATTATGATTATTCTTGATAAATGATGTTCTCTTTTGGTCCTAAGACGTATTTCTATCACCAATAAACATAAAATTATTTCAAATTTAAAATTTTATTAAAGTGAACTCTTTAATCTGACAAAAAACATTTATATTTTGTTAATTTAAAGGTAAAAGTCACTAAGTATATTTAGTTAAAAAAATATCCAAACATTTTTAGGTATTATTAGTCAAGGTTTTTGTAAAAATAATTTTTTAGTTACACTTATGACATCCATAAATCATTATTGGAATATTATACATAAAGAAATGTTTTTTTTTTCATAACACATTTTGTATAAAATTGTTGTTATTTCCTGAACCCTAAAATGTCACTTAGTGAGTTTTACCCTTAGTTGTACGTTTAAACCCACCATTTATAGGCATCTTACTAACAAGAGTGATTAAATTAAATTATATCCTTAGGGCTACCCTTAAAGCTTTAAGCTGCCATTAAATTTAATATTAATTTTTGATATTATCATTTTGCCTTTTCCCTTAAAAATCCGGGAGCTATCAGTGATAGGTATTATAAACTAGGTTTTTATGTAAATATTGTAGCTCTGAAAAAAAGAATACCAATGCAAATGCAGTCAAAACATATTGGAGAATTATTGTTGAACAATAAAGGCTTAACATTTAAAGTCGCGTCCAGGCGACAAATCGCCAAACATCCGTTCAAAGCAACCACCCAGTTTGCGCGCTCTTTTGACGCCAAAAAACCGACAAGCTTTGAGTTACGAATCATTCGCCAAGCCCTTAAAACGACGTGAATTCCGTCCACGTCAGCGCTATGTTGCGGGGTGTACGGCGCGGCGTAGAGCGGCACGGCAAATTGTTGTAAGTCTGGACGCGGCTTAAGAAGACGGTAATTTTATTTAGTACTGATATTTAAACCTTGTTTTGGATTCAAAAGTTATAAGGAATTACAAAAAAATAATTTGCCATACAAATTATATTTCTATTCTATTTTTTTACGAAATTAAACTGTAATAAAATTTAAAAAATTTAATAACAAACAAAAATAAAAAGTTTGTTTGCCAGTGTAAAGCCGGGTTTATAAATCAAAATTTAATTTTAGTATTAGTATTAGTATTAGTCACAAGATTCAAGAACATATTATACATTTAAATTGACGTGTTTATAAATCAAATTTAATATACATTTTTAAGAATATGTGTAAATAAAATTGTTAAATTAATTTGCGGTTGTGCATTAAAAATAATATTTTTGTAAGAAACTGTTAGTCGCGAAGATGGTCCTTTTAATATTTTTTTATTAAGGACTTAGACTTTGACGATACTTTTCTTTGGCACCTTAAACAATATTTTAAATATCTTAAAAAAATGGCTGATTTTTTTAGCCAAGCCCATTGTGAACTTAACTTACATTTTGAGGCAAGAACTAAATTATTTAGATTTCTTTTCGTTTGTAAATTTTTTTACCTTAGGAAATAATTTTACCCTATGCTTATTTTTGGTAATTTATAAAATAGAGTAAGAGCCTGCCAAAGCCACTATGAGTCAATCTTTCTAGTCTTCCATTGCTTTTACCTATATTGGAAGCTTGAGCTAGAAAACTTTCAGTCTTTACAAAATGACGAAAGTCTGTCGCTAACAGGCTCTTAAAATAGCGCTATTTGATCAAAAAATTACTTTTATATTTAAACTAATTAGCTTTTAAAAAACCTTTAATTTAACACCAGATAACTGTAAATGTTAAACTAATACAATATACAAAACCTAAAAAAATTCAGTAATACATATCACAAATTTTTATCGAACTCTCGATTTTTTTTGCATACAAATCTTTTTTAGGCAAATATTTTTAATACTATTTTATGATTCATCATGTACGGATAATTTTAAATTACAATTAGAAATTTAAATTTATTAGAATGCCTGATATGAAAATCAAAAGATAATTTATTCTCGGGTTAGCTTTACTTAATCCCTTTCGGGTAATATAGACTGATTGGCTAAAATCCGGGTGAAAACAGTTTAATTTCTAGACTAGTAATAAATCTTTGTTTTAGATTTTGACCTACCAATATTATTTAGCCTGTTTATTTTATAAAATAATTATGACAGGCCATGTCAGTATGAAGTCCTCATGTAAAAACCGTACCGTGGGTAGGAGAAAGTGGTCTAAAAGGACATACCTTTTGGTTCATATTTTGTTTATAGCATTACTCTATTAGACGTATAATTAATTACTAAACGGTACAATGGGATATGGCTACAAAAACAACTCCTGAAATAAAACTATATTTATTCCAAAACTAAGAAATATTGAAATATACAAAAATAGTGCATTTTCATTTTGTGAACCCGTGTTGGGTAAAATGGCATAGGGTATGTCATTTTAAAAGTCTGGCAAACTCAATTCACAAATAAACGTTTCATGACAATCCAGCACACATGGCATGGGTCTACTTGAAGCAAACCATACATTTAAACCAACATTTTTTTGATTTTGAGTTACTATACAATCATTGCAGTATGCAGATGAAGACGCTGCATGTTGCGTCTTCATCTTCATCTTCTGCGTTGGCGTGCTTCTGGTTCAATTTCATGGTCACTTTTACAATAATCTATAATCTATGGCATTTTGGGTATGCCTACTAGTAGAAGACCAGCCAAAAATATTGCGTTTAGATTTCTTTAGAGATTAGATTTTGCTTTTATTTCTTCTCTTCAAGTTTTCTTATTTCTTTATGTTTCTTTTTAATTCGATTAGATTTGGGAAACAAGTTAGCAGTGAATAGTTGGTGGTAATTCTTTTAGTTCTTTGACCTAGAGCTTTTGGCGGTGTCAAAATTTCTTGTAATGTCACTTGTTTTTTGGTTTCTTCACTTTTGTAACTAATAGATTAATCTAAATTAACCTCAGAACCTGAAGCAGTGTTATCTTTATTTTCCGTTTCATCTTTATTCTGCAGGATTTTGTCTGTGGTATCAGCAAAATACGAAATAAATATTGTTATTTTACTGGGTAGTACGAAAAAGAGCAGGTTGATTAAATGACATAGTATGTCATTTTAAAGACCCCAACATATGTTGTTTTATACACCCTAGTAGTACCCAGATCTTTCCTGTTTTTTCCATCAAATTTTAATTTATCGTTAATTCAAACTCAGCAGTACTTACCTTAAGGCTATAATCTATTAACTATATTCGTTATTTAGAAAAAATTAACACCAAATACCTTACAGACGCATTACCTTGTGCACCAATAGTATTTATAAGAATTACGTTCCACAGCAAGCTGACAAATGATCATAAAATCTCTCCAAGGCGTCTGCAAAATTAGGGGATTTATAGAAATATACCTTGCAAAGTAATTTTCTCACAATATCATAGATATCGCCTTTAGTTACAATAAAATGTGTGTCATTTTAACAGCTATGCCATTTTAGACCACTCTCCTCTACTGGTTTAAAATGTGTAAGTTATGTTACTTATACAGTTTTTCTACGTTATACAAGTACCAACACATGCACATAAGGTGGACCCTTAGTAATCCAATCTTCTGGCTAATCCGGCACTTCCTGTAATTTCACAGGTCTAGTACTGTGAATATACCTATAAATTTCGGAAAATCTTTACTAATGCCCGATTGAACGGGTTGTAACTTAAATGCGCTTACCACTATTGTGAAAGAAATAAATTAATAATAAATTCGTTAATATGAAACATACATTTTCATTTATGCTTTAAAAAACATTAGAAGTAAAAACCTACTTAATGGTTATAATACCGTAGTGTATCTTTTACCACTCAATTATTTTGACAAAAGTAATGTCAAAGTCAGACTGTCAGACAAGAGGACAAATGAACAAACATTTTTTTTAAATCTTAACACGAAATTTTGGGATAATTGGTTGCATGGTTAAAAACTAGTTAATACAAAATTTTACTCCAATTGGTAATATACAGGGCGAGTTAAAACTAAAAATATAAAAAATGCCCAAAAACCAACTACTTTTAATTTTAAAAATAGGACAAAATTGTATAAGTAAATGTTGTAGAGAATTAATTTCATGTTAAATTTAAATTTTAAACATGCGAGTACAGAAAATGTAATTTTCAATATTTTAAAATACGCTTTACAACTTAAATATTGGGCAAAAGAAAGTAAAATAAAAAAAATATATTGACCTCGACATAATCTTGACCTCGACCTAATAAGGTTAAGTGTCGATTTGACCTCGGATTCCAACAACATTATTTGTTTCGGGAATATGGCCATCCAAATTTAGGTAATTATAAAAGTGTCGTCATTTTATAGTAGGTATATGATAACAGCTACTGACTTGATTACAGATATGTTCTATATTGGTTAGGCGGATTCATTTATTTGATGGTAATTCATTGGGTTCATGCCTCAATCTAGGAAAAAATGGGACCTCTTCAATCCTGGTCCGGGGGTCAGCTCGTTATACTCCGGGACCAGGACCGAAGAAGTCCCATTTTTTCCTAGATTGAGGCGTGTACCAACGAATTACCATCGAATAGTGACTTTATATTTTGAAGTTATAGAGTATTTGTTTGAAGCTTTAAGATAATGTGCCGCCTTTTAAATAAAACAAAAAAATATTTCAATGACAAAATGACATTGATAGGCCAAAAAATACAGACCTTCGTCATATAGTATCGGTGAAAGTTTTACGAAAATATACCGAACGGTTTAGAAGTTAGAACGGGTGCGACGGACTCATTGTATATAACTTTCTACAAACTAACATAATTGAATTTGGTACGTAAACTATATAATATATTAATGGATGCATTTTTAACTTCTGTTATCAGAAGATTACATTCAGTGTAATATTACTAAACATCACTTTGATTGACAACGTAATATGCCATTACATAGTAAACATAGGATTTCGTATTAAATTTTCATGTTAAGATAATGGCTTATTATTTACAAAAAGATAATTATCGTACACTAACTGTAGTTAGCTAAATTAATATTTTAAATTAGCTAAACTTAACAATTTATAGATAATTTTAAGAAAAAAGGTTCAAATAAAGCTATATTCTAAATGGTTTAACTTTTGAGATACGGGGTGGTAAAAAAGCCTATGTTTTACCTTTGCCGCCCTGCGTCCTAAAAACTACCCTATTTAGATCATAAGTAGGTTTTTTTATCTTTGGACAATCCACAAAGGCTAAAAGCTTAAATACTAACGTACCGTGGGTGTCTTAAGCAAGGTAAGAGGGCATTGTTGAAACGGGACTTAAATACTTAAAGATTTGGGGGAAAGGAAAGACCTCCGCGGGCAGCAGGTTTCACATTCTAGAAACTCTAGGGATAAAAAACCAACAAAGGATGCAACGCGCGGCACCACGAGTTTCTCTGTTGGGAACCGTAGGTGAAGAAACTATACTGGACAATTCTTCAGAGCAGAAGCCATAGAAGTACCAGCGATAAATCCACTACAGCCCGACTATGGGCAAAAGAGGGAAGCCTTTCCTCAAGGATCATTAATAAGACGAATAGCTTTTCTTTGAATGGAATCAAGAATGCTTGGGGGACGCCATGCCCCAGATATGAGAACAATATTCCAAAGATGGTCGGATTTAGGACACATATAAAGTGTATATATAGCTCAAAAGAGAAATCCAAGCTTTTTGAAGCTGCCGTGGCTATAGATACAATGTATTCATGCCAGTTAAGGTTACTTTCAAATGTTACGCCCACAAGATAAACGGTTACGTACATTTTTCTCTTAAAAATATTGGCTGTGGTGACCACTGAGACGCCACTGGACCCAATAAAGTTAATTTAATTAGATTTTTACAAGCGCTTTATTGCATTAAACAAACGTACAAAATTTTAACCAAATCGGTTTAACGGTATTGAAGATATTTATAAAATACTTACCGACTTTTTAAAAACTTTATGGCCCTGTATCTCAGAAACAAAGTTACTCCGAATATATGTTTATAGGATTTTTATTTCATAAAATGACATAAAAATCACTCGTTAAAGTTTTGTACCGTAGTTAGGAAATGTATATTAATTTGAAAACAAGTCTTTTTAAGGCATCCTGTATAACAAACATACATTTATTTTTGTGGAAGTGTACTTTTTCACCAAGCAGGACTTTTTATGTAGAGGCACTTTTTTGAAAAATTAATAATTAAAAAGTTTCCCATTTGGTAAGAACTTTCGAAGGCACGTAAGTACCCGTAAAAATATCTTAAAAGACCTTTAAAAGATACTATGTTTTATATAGTAATCTTAATTAGTGTCGGGAATATGACGATCCAAATCCTAACTTTTTCCAAAGTATTTGCAATATAGCGTATATTGCGATCATTATAGTTTAATTGCATTTTGTTCTTTAAAAGTTCGTAATTTTATTTGGAAAAGGATATACTTATATAAAGAAAAATAATAAAAAAATATGGGGCTTTAAAATCTAGTACACTGTATAACACCCAATTTCATAAAACCTTTTGCAATCCAGTGATTTAAGAATAAATTTAAACAAAATAAAGTTTGTCATTTTTTTGTCCATGAGTTCATTTAATTAAAGTTTATTATAACACCATATGATTAACGAAATGAACAATAAAATAAAATTGTAATTTTTACACGTTCAACAAATATTATATTTAAAGTAACAAACCTATAGTCGGCATGGTTTTTAACGTGCGGGTACAAACAACATTATGAAATATTTTTACGCAATTAAAAAATGCAGGTTGCTTAAAAGCTAACCTTCTTTTATTTACCAGGATAAAATTTTCTTAGCTGTGACAGTAAACATATAAAAAATTTGTATAGGTCTTGTCCCAGAGTCCCACTATACATAGGGGCGACATATTGACGTGTGTTGACGTCGCGTCGACCATTTTTCGGCCATTTTGTTAAATGAGATAAATGTCAGAATCATGTAGTGCTAAAAAATACAGTTTTTACTTTTATCAGAATAACCGTTTAGAATACAGTTTTTAATTATTATTAAGTCGTAACCTCTTCGACTTTAAATAAAAATAAAATTCGGGATTACATCTTTTCACAAATATCACTTTAAAAACAATGCAAAACGAAAAGCAAATATTCTAGACGCCACTGGATTATTCATCAGCTGTCAAAATATAGTGACGTTACCCAGTTTTGACAACATTTCCCGGTACGGTGCTTTCTCTTGCGTCCCCGACCTCAAACCGCCTAAAGACGATGATGTGTCGCAACCCATTCTCCCCTTTTTAAATTCATTTTAGTTAACGTCGGTGCCACATCATATCCTGTATACAAAGAAATAACCAATAAAGGAGCATATGTCTATGTTTTACTGCATTATTTACCCAATACACACTTTGTGCATTAAAACTATTCCTAACAAATAGTAAAAAAATGTTTAAATAAAAAAACAATTATTTTATAAACAAAACTAGAGAGTAATTTATAAATAAACCAGAAAAAATAGCTGCGTATTTGAAATTAGTTTATAAATGCTGCAACTGGCGATATATGAAAAAATTACAATCATATTAGAAAAATTGTAAATAAAAAAGGCTACAATCAAGGATTGCAGTGATTGTATAAAGTAAGGAATAATGATTTACAAAGACACTGGGCCATTTAAATAAAGCTGAGCAAACGCTCATGCTTAAAATAATAAAAAATAAGACACACAACTTTAACTACTACTATTGGGATTAAAAGATTGTCTGAGTCATCCCTAACTTTGGTGATGATTACTGGCTCCATTTCAACAGTAATTACTTGTTCCCTTTCTACCAGAACTTGATGTGTATTTTTAGTATGTTTCACTGATTTCCACCAAAACCCTTCTTAACACTATAATTACTATTTATTCAATTTATTTTTTATTCGTTTTACAATTCACATTTTTATACTAGTCCAAACATTTAGATTTTAATAATTTTTTACTTAAAAATATTTAAATTTTATTTTAAAATGGTAAGTTAATGTTTTCCCTATAATCTCTTAAAAATTGCAGGCCTATAAAATTTTGAAGTTCATACAAATTTCTTTTACTAGGGTCTTTTTTATAACAAAAAATTTAAGCTTTTGGTTTATTTTAATAAAGTGCCAATTTCTAAAATATACATTGAGCATATTAAAAGTCCTCCCCCTTATCTTTTAAATGGAACAAGATATCAAGACCGGGAAAAATTTCGGTAAAAGGGTGTCACTTAAACTACTTTTTGCATAAAAATAATTTCGGTTACGAGCTCTAATGTCAAGGAAATACTAGAAAGTTTTTTCAAATGTAAAAAAGTCTTTTAATTCTCTATTCATTGCCGTTTATTGTTAAAAATTGACCCATACGTTACCTACAAGTGTTTGTAGTTTTGCTCCATTTTGTACATACAGTGCGGTTTTTAAAAGATATCTCTTTTTTACTTTTAAATAGGACAAGATATCGAAGTCGGATAGAATTTGGGTAAAAGTGTCACCTAAACTTGGTATACAAATGATTTTGATCGCTTGGCCTACTGTCAAGGGGTCCATGGCAACTTTTTTCCAAATGGAATGGGAAGTCATGTAGCACCTCGTTTTAAAGGCCTCTAATTCTCTACTTAACGCCACTTTACTTTTTAAAATCGACCCAGCCGTTCCAGACTTACAAGCCAATGACATTAAAACCGCACTGTTTCTACACTATGTAAGTCAAATTTCAAACGGTTTTGGTTAGTCTGGAACGGCTGGACCGATTTTCAAAAAACAAAGTATCGTTAAGTTGAGAATCAAAGGACCTTTAAGACGAGATGCTACATGCTTTATTTCTTTTCATTTGCAAAGAAAAAGTTGCTTGTGCCCCTTAGTACTAGGTCACGTGACAGAAATTATTTTTATGCTAAAAAAGTGGCACCCTGTTACACAAAATTTACTGGCTTGGAGAAAAAAAATACACAGAAAAAGTGTTACAATTTTAAATTGAAACTATAAAACTCACAGTTGTAAGGTTTAAAATAGGTTTTACTGAACTGAGGTCAAGCCTTTGAACTTACCGTAAAATCTCAATTTTTTGACACTGAGAGCAATATCGATATTTAACAGAAACTTTAAAGGCCTGACCTCAGTTTAATAAAACTAAGTTTATACCTGCTGTGTACAACTGGGCCTACATGTCATCCATTAATTATTTTTTTAATATAATAAATTTTTAAAGAGCAAAACAAAAAAAAAAAGGTTTTCAGTTTGAAATTACATTATTTCCAACATTACTGCCTTTTATTTTTAAGCATTGCCGCCCTTTATTTTAATATTTTCCGCCCCCTTAGCATTGCGCCGTGGTGCCTTGCACCACTTGCATCACCCGGTAGGCACGTCCCTGGTATTAGTAACCAAGTTAAAATAAAATGTATCTACAAAAGTTTAATTAACTGATACACTCGCACGATAAGAGTAATGCCGACTTTATTACCTGCAGAATATTACTTTTATTATTTACTGCATAAACCCAATTTATATGAAAGGATCTACATTAGTTTCCCAATAAAACATTTGCATTGCTGTATGCATATATGTGTCCTAAATGAAGGAAAATGTTGAATGGTCTGCTAGAAAATCGATGCGATGTGAAACAGCGTATTTCCTTTCCAGACGTCCTTTGCTTTTAAGGACAAAGTTAAAAGGCCGAACTTAATTCACCAAAAATAAAACTGTCATTGTGAGTTTTAAACACATACAGGATGATATACCGGTCTCTAGTACTAATACGATATTATTAATATTAACACAGGCACATGTTATTGTGTTAAGAGCAAAAGGTAAAATTTAAGATAATTATACAGGGTGCTCGAACAACAAAAAGTCATGTTTTTTAAAATGGAACACAAAATGGACAAATAAACAAAATATTG
Source organism: Listronotus bonariensis (assembly GCA_014170235.1). Taxonomy (NCBI): domain Eukaryota; kingdom Metazoa; phylum Arthropoda; class Insecta; order Coleoptera; family Curculionidae; genus Listronotus; species Listronotus bonariensis. Next base: position 25,979 of record JACEGR010005009.1, on the reverse strand, counting down.
GTTTTATTTTGGAATATACGTATAAAAATAGGTTATGTTTAATGAGCTACACCAAAATTCTGACGTTTTAGAGATATGCAAGATTTTCATGACAAAAACAAAATTTTAATACAGTGTACCTATGTAAGTTGTCGTCATATAAAAAAAAATATTATTAATATCACGAAAAAAGTTATTCTTTATAAAAAGTTCTGCATGGTCCAAAACCTAATAATCATTAGATATCAAAATGTGTCAGTCAGTCATCTATGGAGTTTGGCCAAAAATCTAATTTTTGCTCAATAGTTAAGTACCTGTATTTTTGCTAATATTGCAAGTTGTTATAAGAAAATGATGTTTAAAATTAAAAATTGCTTTTTAATATGCAACATTGTTCATTTCCAACAAAGAAAAATATATTTTTTCTGCGATAATCAAGAAAATTTAGGTTTGTAAGTTACTGCATTGTAAATTCTTCTTGTTTTAATACAAATAAATTTAAAAAGTTTATTTAAAACTGTCCTATAACATTTATAATCGTAAAATGTAGTGCAATAATGTACAAACCTAAGGAAACCGCAGGAAAACAAATATAATTTTTTGCATATAAACAAAACTGCATATTTAAAAATAACATTTAATTTTAAACATTTTTTCTTTATAACAATTTTTGATAATAGCAGAAATACAGCGACTTTACTCTTAAGCAAAAATTACATTTTTGGTCAAACCTTGTAGATAACTGATAAAATTTAATATCTGATGGTTGCTTCATAGAGTTTTGACCATGCGGAACTTTAAAAAAAATACTGTTTTTCGTTAAGCCGATAACTAAAAACTTTCCCACATACGCCAACTTCCCTGGACACACTGTATATCCTACCTTATTTAAGCTAAACTTTGTATATTAAAAAACATTGCTAGAACATTAACTGTGCAATTACCTTCATTAAATTTTTACCAAAAATATACAGTGTGTCCCAGGATAGGTGTTACAAGAGGACAAATAGACCCAAATTTTGGAATCTCTAAACGCCCTTTTGGTCGCATGGTCCAAAACCGATAAATACGAAATTTTTCTTTGATTGGTAATATACAGGGCAAGTTATAACTAAAAATTCAAAAACGACCAAGAGTAAAGTACCTTTATTTTTAAAAATAGGACAAAATTGTATAAGAGAATATTGTAAAGAATTAAATTTCATGTCAAAATTTAAAGGTAAAGATTTAAAGTAAAAAAAAAATATATTATTTTTTTACATTATGCATTAACAGTTTTTAAAATACTTGGCTTAAGGCAGCAAATTGTAAAAAACAATTCAAATTTATAAAATTTTCTTTTAACTCTTTCTTCCTTTAGCCCAGTATTTAAGTTGTAATGCGTAATGTAAAAATTAACAAATACATTTTTTTACTCCCAAACTTAAAATTTTGACAATAAATTTAATTCTTAACAACATTTACTTAAACAATTATTTTCTATTTTTAAAAATGAAAGTAGTTAGCTCCTGGGAATTTTTCATATTTTTAGTTATAACTCGCCCTGTATAATATCAATTGGGTAAAATTTTGTTTTTATTAGTTTTGGACTATGCGAGCAGTTTTCCCAAAATTTCGTTATAAAATTCAAAAATGTTTGGACCATTTGTTCTCTTGTAACACCTATCGTGGGACACACTGTATAGCATGTCCAGAAATTAATATTTATTAAAAGCTATCTTAAAGTGCAAGTCACTTGCTTGTTTTAGATTAAACACCCTGTATTTTATTCCATTTTTTTGATTTTTAGGACAAAAATAGATTTAATCATTTTTCATGCCAGAAGTAAAACGTTTTTCAAATATTTAGGATTTGTAAATAACTTGTGACAGAAATATAACTTTCTAATATAACACAAATTTGTTACTTTAAATTCGTCACTTTGTATAATTTTCAAAAATCCTGAAATTAATAATTTATTTAATATATTATATAATAAAAATAGCGCATCTTTTGACAGTTAAAATAATTATTTTATGGCGATTAAATAAAAATTATTTAACAATGGAAAAGACAAAGCACCATTTACATTGAAACCCGGGTCGGTAAAATTTTTAGGATTGTAATATGTTGGAGTCTCATCCCTACTGGCACTGTCATCATGGTATGTTGCAAGATGGCAGTGCTACTGATAATATTTTCATTAAGATTTCGAAGGGGTCACCGGTGATATTTTGGATTTAGGAATGCTCAAAGTGACGTCATTGGAAGATGTCAAAAAATACATTATGTTACTTTACTTTAACTAAATTTTGAAAATCAAAATCAGAATAAGTTTAATTATATCAGCAAGATATTTGTTTACACACGTCAAAAAGACATTAACTTGTGGGAAGTAGGCATTTGAAAAAATGCTGTATTTTTTTATATTTTTGTTTTCTGTAAAACATAATTGTGACAAATTTAGGCTAAATTTTATATTTATTTCGTATAATTAAACCAGGCTTAACAAATATTTCTATTTACACATTTATATTTAAAGTAAAGTAACGAGACTATATTATACAAGTTTAATTAAGTGAATTTGTCCTAATAGGCGACCACTTAAATGGTCCGTGGAGAAATTGAACCGGCTTTAATATCGCCTGGTGGCAAATTGAAGATTTTCGAAAGAAGCATAATTATTTATAGAGTTTTAAAAGGTTGATTTTTTTTAAAGTTAAATTCTAAAGCAAGAACATGAAAAAGGGTGGTTATAACTACCCAGGTCGTTTTAATATAGTAACCGCTAAACTGTTTGAATATTGAAAAAATATATATATTTAAAAACTTTTTGACCATTACATTTTCCTGTAACACCAAAATATATATTAGCTTATGGAAAACGTTTAAAGAAATAATTATTAAACAATAAATTAAAATACAAAATAGTAAAAAATAAAAAAAAAATAGATTTGGAAGGTGTTCTAAGTGTGCAAACATGTTTTTTAATGGCTGTATTATTAAAAAGGTATACATGTTTTTTTAAATAATATGCTTTAATTGTTGAAAATAAAATTGATATACATGGTTATTTATGGCAGGTGTCCTATTAAAAGATTTCAGAAATTACTAAAAATATATTTTTTAATTTTAGCGCTAAGTGTATGTATATAATATTGATCTTTTATATAGCAAATGGATTATCTTTTTAAAACTTCCGGTTATACCAAAAGTGCGTATTAACAAGCTTATTTTAAATGAAATGCACTACTAATTATTACATTTTTAATTTCTGCTCAATATTCTAAGCATATTTTGTGTATCAGGTCCTATACCTTAGTTAAAGCGTTTTTGACATATTTAAATTATTTTTCCAAAAAAGTGCAGATCCAAAAAAAAATATTTATTTTTCCTATTAAAAAAAATATAATAAATTAAATTTGTTATAAGGTTTGGTATAAAATTCTTGTTTAACAAGACCCAATTTACCTAAGTTTTTATAAAAATTTAAAAAAATCTCATATAAGTTGTCTAAACAATAAGTTTAAAAATGAAATTAAGGAAATTACCAAAAATATTTTTCTAAAATAAAAACCCCCAAAACTTATATTTTTATATTATTTAGTAATAAATATAAGGTTTGTAAAAAATGGCCCCGTCCGCGATCTGACCGTAACGGTCATTAGCTACCGAACTATTAACGGGAAACCCAGGCAAGGCGTCGTTAATTTGTTTTAATTATGCGGATAGCCTGTTTAGCGCCTGCGCGATAAACAGGCGTGGTATCCAAGGGCACAAACACATTTTTTCGCCCATGAAAAGTAACTTTTGTTTGGCGCAGGTAATAACATGGGCAATCCATTAAGATCAGTGGTTAAGAGTCAATCAAATGCCAAACAAATGTATGTTATTCTGCACCTGTTATTTAACGTCATCATTGCCAACTAGAATACATTATAACCAAAGACAATTGTAGTTTCACTATAGCCTCCTAGAACAATGCTAAATTTTTGGTCATTAGTTTGGACGCTGGCTTGGCTAAATTTATAAAGCGGCAAATTATACGTACTGTTTACGTGTGTACTTGATGGATTCCGCTTTATAATAATAATAATAATAATAATAATAATATTACTTTATTCTCCAAGAATAATCTTTTGACAAAGCAGAATAAAATTAAAATATTAACAATAATAATAATATTAATAATAAAGCTTAAAGAAAAAGGCTAGAGGGATAAGAGATACAAATAAATTTGTAACTAAACCTTCAAGCTTTCTCGCAGACCCAGCACCAACGGTTGAAAATCCGCCACAAGCAAATATTGTGGAACAGTTCTGGAAGAATGTCTACGAGGACCCGAAGCCGTTACGGCGGGACACTCCTGCTTTGAATACCTTTAGTGCCTATTGTGCCGACAAGGAACTTGACCAGCATGAAAGTCCACCAATCACATCGGAAAAGGTGAAAAGAGCCCTAGATGGTGCAAGGAATTATTCTGCACCGGGTCCGGATGGCATTAATAACTACTGGTGGAAGAAATTCCCCAGTACACATCCGCATTTGGCCAGAATCTTTGATTCGTGGCTTAATGGAGACACACCAATTCCTGAATGGTTTGTAGAAGGCCGAACGATATTAATACCAAAAAAGGGAGATCTAACACAGCCAAAGTACTACAGACCAATCACTTGCCTCAATACCAGCTACAAGGCTTTTACTAGAATTTTGTATTCTAGAATACTGAGTGCAATAGATCCTATTCTCTCTGATATAGGGGAGCAGCGAGGAGGAAAAAGAGGAATCAATGGTTGCAAGGAAAATCTCTTAATCGATAGATGCATCACACAAGACTCAATCCAATACAAACGCAACCTTAGTATGGCATGGATTGATTACAAAAAAGCTTTTGACACAACATCGCATGAATTAATATTGCATCTGCTTAAAGATCTTAAGGTTCCTCCTAACCTAATTCGTTGCATCGAACAGCTGATGCCGCTCTGGAAATCTAAATTCTCCATAACATCTGGAGCACAAAAAATCATTACTGATCCCATAACATTTAAACGGGGCGTATTTCAGGGCGACTCACTAAGTCCTCTATTATTTTGTATATCGCTGCTTCCCGTATCCGTGTCTCTTCGGAAGACTCGGGGGTATTGCTGTGGACCACCTGGAAGAAGGGAGCGTAAGGTAACCCATCTGTTTTATATGGATGACCTGAAACTCTATGCAACTAGTGAGCGAGATCTACAACAGTCTCTTAAAGTGGTTCACGAATATACCAAAGATGTTGGCATGGAGTTCGGACTTGACAAATGTGCAAAACTTAGGCTGGTGAAGGGCCGATATGGTAACGATTTGGAGGCTGATCAACTTGCTGACAGCGCGATTCTCCGTCCGCTTAGAAATAACGAAACGTATCGATATTTAGGTATCGACCAAAATCGTACTCAGGATGTTAAAGCTGTAAAGACCGAGCTGAGAAGCAATTACAGGCAACGCTTAAGGAAAATATGGAAATCCGAACTATCAGGATTGAATAAGGTTGCTGCAACTAACATGCTAGCAGTTCCTGTATTGCTTTATTCGTTTGGAGTAGTTAAGTGGACGCGAGAAGAGTTGCGCGAACTGGACGTTAGCACACGAAAAATGATGCATCTTCACCGCAGCATCCATCCCCGGTCATCAGTCTCCCGCATTTACCTCTCACGCCATCAGGGAGGTCGCGGCCTTTTAAGCTTGGAGTGTATGCATGATCGTTTGGTTTTGAGTCTTGCTTGTCAGGTCGCCAAAAGCACGGATCCACTGCTGCAGTTAGTAAAAGAACATGAGATGGCCAATGTTGGAGCATTTTTGTTCAAGGCAGCCGAGCGAGCCGCGGAGAAATTCGGTCTCAGATTTGAAATAGATTCTAATGACGACCAGTCACTTATAAGACAGGAGTCTAGTGCTGTAACAGCTGCAGTTAAAAGAGCCGAACAACGGATGCTCTTAGAAGATCACATCAATAAGCCGCAGCACGGAGTCTTTTACAGAAACATCAATAGACTCGATCTATCTCGAAAGCTTACGTTTGGGTTTTTGAAATCCGCCGAGCTTAAGTCTGAGACCGAAGGATTCTTACTAGCATGCCAAGATGGGGTGATAAACACATTGGTGTACCGAAGCCAATTTTCCAACGTTCTTGACACCGCATGTCGAGCCTGTCGACAGCAACCCGAAACCCTTATGCATTTATTGTCAGCTTGTCCAGTGCATGCTGTCAATAGCTACATCCATCGGCATAATGACGCTCTTCGGGTACTTTACTATCACCTGAGGCATTACTACGGCATCGATGAAACAGCAATACTGCCGTTTGCTCCCGGAGACATTGAGGCAGTAGTGGAAAATGACAACTGTCGCATATACTGGAACTACGCGTTCCCAACAACGCATCAAATTCAAGCGAATAAACCCGACATCGTTCTCCTTGATAAGACAAACCACACCATGTATGTAATAGAGTTCTCCGCCCCAGCGGAAACTAACATCGATATAAAAGAACGGGAGAAACGAGCCAAATATCAAGATCTTCTTGGCGAACTTCGGAGGCTCTATCCGGAGTATACCGTGCGATTGGTTGTCCTGATAATTGGCGTTTTGGGAGGCATGAAGAATAACATATTAAGGGAAATGAGGTACATTCCAGCATGTGAAAATACATCCGAACAACTGGTGATGAAGATGCAGAAATCTGTTGTCCTTGGATCCCTTCGTCTACTGAGGCAAATGAATTTGGCCGAAGATCACTGACCGAGCGGACGCGAGGAGTGGTCTTCGATATGGATGGCCTTCCGCACGACGCCCTATGGGGTCGGAGCCATCGGATACGTCGTGTTGGATCTTTTAAAGAATAATAATAAGATACATGCTTTATGTAATGGTACGACTAATTAAAATTATCATCAAAGTATTCTCTTAATACATAATACGCTTTACTTAATAACAAGTTTTGAACAGATAGTTTAAATTTTTTAAAAATTTTATTTTTTTAATATCAGTGGGCAAATGATTATAAATTTTTTTGAGTCATAAATTAAAGATTTATTTGTTAATGATGAATTAAAATATTTTCTAAATTTTTCTAACTCAGCTTTACAAGCATTGGCTGATGCAATAAATTTTTCTTTTTTAAATGGGGTATTTCCAAAATGTCCAAAAGCTTCTGTAATTATACCAATTTATAAAGGGGAGATTATGATACACCTTCTAATTTCAGACCTATTAGTTTATTACCTACTCTTTCTAAAATAATTGAAAAAATTGTCAAAAATAGAATGATTTCTTTTATTCAAAAACATAAGATTTTAAACTTAAAACAATTTGGATTTCAAAAAAATAAAAATGCGAATGATGCAATATTTTCATTTCTTGAACATCTATACACATCATTAAATGAGGGTGATTTTGCAGCTGCTATTTTTTGTGATTTGTCTAAAGCGTTTGATTGTATAAATAATTCTATTCTTTTACAAAAACTTTAAATATATGGTTTTCGTGGTACGTTTTTAAATTGGTTCAAATCATATCTTTCAGAAAGATCACAAATTTTACAATTAAATAATATTAAATCATAAAGTAAATCCATAAATTGTGGTGTTCCTCAAGGTTCTGTACTTGGACCGTTACTATTTTTGTTATATATAAATGATTTAGCTTTTATCGATATAAAAGGCCAATTTACTATGTTTGCTGATGACACCACTATTTTATGGAACAACAAAAATAAAAATGTATTATTCGATTCAATTAATAATGATATTTTAAAAATTAAATCCTGATGTGATTCTAATTTGCTTACTTTTAATATTAATAAAACTAATATCCTAACATTTAAATGTACTCTTAATAACATATATATGAATGATCAAATTGTTAAATATTCTTCATGTACTAAATTTCTAGGCCTTTTTGTCGATGTTAAACTAAGTTTTAAAGATCATATAGAAAAACTATGTAATAAACTAGCATCTAATTGTTATGGTATTAGAATACTCTCTAAAGAATTAGAAGATTTTTCAGTTTTAAAATCTATTTATTTTTCTTTAATTGATTCTATCATAAGATATGGAATTTGTTTCTGGGGAAACTCGTATCAATATTTATTAAATTCAGTATTTGTTTAAAAGTCCTAATAATTATTTATATGATACTAGAAAAAATCTCAACTTCAACTTCCGAATCCAAATTCATAAATTGTAATATATATATATATATATATATATATATATATATATATATATATATAATATATATATATATATATAATATATTGTAATATATATAATATATTATAAGTCTAAAATTTCAATCCTCTAACCTAATAAATGGATTTGAATATATATATATATATATATATATATATATATATATATATATATATATATATATATATATATATATATATATATTATATTTATAAGCATGTGTCCAATCTGATGACCTAAAATTTAGCATTCAGCTGGGCGTCAATAGTGAAACTACAGTTGGCCAAATAAAAATATTTAATTGGAAATATCTTGAGAACTATTTTTTTGAGAAATACGCAACTTTTTACACTTATTTTTATTTTTAATGCTAAATAAGATAAAAATGTAAAATTCAGGGGTTTCCATTTATGAAAAAGAATTTTTAGTAATTTTCTCAATTTCATTTTTATTCTTAATTTTTTAAATCCTGTAACAATATTTTTTTAACTTTATAAAATCTTGGTAAAATTGGGTACTATTGTACAAGAATTTAAACCAAATTTAATGCTAAAAGAAAAAAAAATTATAATTAGTTTTGTGTCTGCCAACGTTATTTTTTGAAAAATTAATTGAATTTTTAGACATACGTTCATTACTTTAAAGCGGTGCTATTCTTGAACTTTTATTAAAAGTGAGAACTGCTGAGATGGTTAGTTCTGGTTATAAAAAAAGGTTTCCCTTAAATGGGTACAATAACTTTAGTTTAATAACTTATCTCGTAAAGACAAATGGTATGTAATAAGTTCATTCTTTAGAGCAATTGGAACAAAGCAATGTTATACTAAAAGCTCAGATATCTTTAAGCGTGCTTAAGATTATAAGATAATTATAATAATAGTGCCTATACACATAATTTATATTTATTGCAAATTATGTTTATAGTAACATTAATTATAGAAAAAGATAAAAACCTGTAGTTTTTCTTTCTTCTTTTGAGTTGTTTGCTTTAGTTTTACACAATTACCGAAATAAGTGTAAAAAGCAAGATTTTTGGTATTTTTCCCTCTAAAATTTTAACGATTATGTAGTCGACAGCCGTTCTTGTACACGAACAGTGTCAAAGTTAAAATAATACCAAAATAAGGCACGACCTAAAACCGGAATAAATAAAGCCAGGCACTATTCTTATTAAAGAAGTCTTTATCCCACCATGCATTAACCCAGTCAGGATCGCGAAGGACAAAGGTACTAGACTAATTTTTAGGACAAGCTGCCTCTAGTAGATATATGCTGAATGTTTAAACAATCAAGGTAGTAAATCTAATGTCAAAATATGTTTATTTGTCATGTCGCTTTTATTTAGCTAATGGTTCATATTTTTATTTAATTTTTTTGTTGTGGTGTAATTAAGTGTATTTTATTTTTGTGGGTCAGGTGTTTCCGTTTATACCCAACTTATACCTAATAGCGGTAGCATTACCGTTTTGATGCAAGGAGATTAAATGGTAATAATAAAAAATAAAAAAGATAATGTAATTAAAAAAATAATATTAAACCTACATAAAAAAGATAAATAAAATCCCCTAAAAAGTTAAAAATAGGGAATCAATTTTTTTTCAGAAAAATTAAGTCGGGCAATAACTTATAGTATTAGAAAGGTATAAAACTCTTTGTATATTTAGTTATACGCATTTGGTAGTTTAGCAGAATGTACCCTACCTTATATTTAAATTTTTCTTATTCATTATTTTTTAATTTAAAGGAAGTTTTATTTATCTTTTTAAGGTCGGTTTATTTTTTTTAATATTTATTATATTTACAAAATTAACAAAAAAAATAAATTTTAAATTTATAATAAAAGCATTAAATAAAAAAATTCTAAACATGACATAAAATGATCTTTTAGGAGATGCTAACTAGACACGCTCATTCCATTTTAAAAAGAAGTTATAATCATAAATAGGATTTTGCAAACTTTAACTACGACCTAAAAAGTCCTAAAAAACAAAAGACGATTTATTTTGTTTTTCCATGGCTACTTGACTTAAAATAAACCGTTTTAGCATAATCATGGCATTTTAGATTGGATTTTAAACAAATAAATTTTTGACAGCAGAAGTGTTAAAAAATGACATGTGAGGGGTTATTATATTCAGAATGTCATATTTTATTAAAATAAGAGAAAATACCTACACTAGGGGCGACATTTAAAAAGTAGCAGTTGTTTTTGGTTAAACCAAAAGTAATAATATATAAGTGAATAGATCAGCCAATTTTCAAATATGTCGATAACTATGGAAATTATCCTTGGCTCTAACAATTTTAAAGAGGCCTTTGGAGCTTATAGGCTTTATAACGATGTATCGCAAAATAGACTTTAAATATAAAAATAATTAATAGTTTAAAAAAACTAAAAAACACGCTTTTATATGCAACCGAACTAAAAATAAGAAAATAATTTTCATTAAAAAAATATTGTCATTTCATAGTAAAAAGCGTAGGGTGCATTTTACTATTTTTTCATAACTTTTCCATCATAGATATTTGCAAATATAATAATTATAACATTTAATATATTTATCACCCCACGCTTTTTACTATGAAATGACAATATTTTTTTAATGAAAAATTATTTTTTAATTTTTAGTTCGGTTGCATATAAAGCGTGTTTTTGGTTTTTTTAAACTATTAATTATTTTTCATTTTTAGTTTCTGCTACTCTTGACAAAATGGCGAAATTTTTTTAATGAACAAGAGTGGCAAATTTTAAAATTTTTCCAACAGATTGCAACTCACTAAAAAATTTCTTCTTCATTAAGTAGCAAAGTTTGAAATTTTGCCAACAGATGGCAATCCAGGCAATGTTTGGACCGTTGCCAATATATTGCAACCCACTAAAAAATTTCTTCTTCATTTAATAGCAAAGTTTGAAATATTGCCAACAGATGGCAACCTAGGTGTTGTTTTTATAATATAATGTAATTTTTTTTCCTGGCGATCCAAAAAAGATAACGGGATACTGTTTGCAGATTATTGCATTGTCATGTTTCCTTAATACGTGTGCAAAGTTTCAAAGAAATCGAATAGCTGGAAGTTGGTTAAAATTAGGCTCAAAGATTCCGTTACATAGCCAGATAGTTATAACCCAAGTTATTAAAAGCGTGTTAACGGCATTTATTGTTATTGTTCATAAAAATTGAACACCAATGGTGCAACTAACCCAATTGTGTAAAAGAACTTATTAATTTTATTGTTCATAAAAATTGAACACCAATGGTGCAACTAACCAAATTGTGTAAAAACTAAAAAATTTCTTCTTCATTTAATAGCAAAGTTTGAAATGTTGCCAACAGATGGCATCCTAGGTGTTGTTTTTATAATATAATGGAATTTTTTCCTGGCGATTAAAAAAAAGATAAAGGGATACTGTTTGCAGATTATTGCATTGTCATGGGTCCTTAATACGTGTGCAAAGTTTCAAAGAAATCGAATAGCTGGAAGTTGGTTAAAATTAGGCTCAAAGATTCCGTTACATAGCCAGATAGTTACAACCCAAGTTAATAAAAGCGTGTTAATAACGTAATTTTGGACATAATTATTTGTATTGAGTTTTTATGTCATTTTGTTTTTTAGTCTTTGTATTAATGGGTCCATTTTGTAAAAGGCAATAAAACAATAAAACTTTTAGTTTAAAGTTTTAAATTTTATTACACAAATTTTAATAATTTTTAAAAAATCTTATATAATCTTTACACGTGCCACGCACTGTTTTAAATATCTGTGTTACAATAACATTTTATTACAGCTCTATTTCGTTTAGCGACAAAAGAATACCGTAACTTGTTTTGAATGTAAACGGTGTACTTCAATAACTTTCTACGAAAAAGCTTTTAAATTGTCATTTGCAATTTAAATTGAAAGGCGAGACGTTTAAAAACGTTTTGCAAGAATAATTAAAAAAGATTTAGGTATTTTAATTTAGTATTCTAATACGAACATATTTCATAATTATTGTCTAACAACAATGTTTAATCTTGTTTTTTACAGGAAAAAATATACAGGACGGTCCTTAAGTATTGGGCCATAATTCAACTGAAAAATTACAAACTTAAAATATTAAGAATTACTTTAATACAATAGAGACCCTATAGCTTAATTTTGAAAAAAAAATTGTTAATATTTAATACGCTTAAAATATTGTAATGAAACTTGATATGATACTTTATATGGTGTTTTCTGACATACTTTGTTCATATCTGATGTTAATTTTTGGGTGTTAACTAGAGGATGCTACCTACATTATTTTAAATATCTTTAAAACATTGTGTTTCCCTGTATGTATTATACAAGTTAAATATTGAATTTTTCCATGATTTAAAAATCGCTCCAAGCAACCGTTTTCTAGAAATTTGCGATTAAGTTATTTAGTGCAACCTCAAACTGCTTTTAAAAAATAGCGTATACACCACAACTTTAACTGCCTCATTCGCTGCTAAATCCTAGGAAAATTTCAAGCTTACAGTTTTAATTTTTTTAACTTTTAAAAATATACAGGGTAATGAAGTGCAGGGCTGATGCTTGCTAGGTGATGATTGTCGTACTTAGCATGCTATGGCTCATAACTATACAAATTTGTAGTCCTTCAGGCCCAACGTTACTCAATGGGTTCACTAGCTCTCCTACAAATTTAATATCTCTATTATTGATCAGATTTTAAAAGTATAAAGTATCCTTTAAGCCACTAGTGAGTTAAAGATAGATGGGTTAATCATCTAATAACCCACACACAAAATTTAGGCATTAGCCTTCGTGAAATGTTACAAAGATAAAAAAATAATAATTTTTGTTAATCTATGTCCGAAGTTGCTTAGATCAAAGACAATTGTAGTTTCACTATAGTCTTTCAGAACAATGCTTAATTTTTGGCATCAGTTTGGACGCTGACTTGGCTGAATTTATGAAGCGGCAAATTATACATACTGTTTACGTGTGTACTCGATGGATACCGCTTCATAAATTCCACGAAGCGAGCAAAAATTTAGCATTTTTCTGGGTGTCTATAGTGAAACTACAATTGTATTTTCTTAGAGACAAGCTAAAAAGCTATTAAAAAAGTTGTTATTTTATAAAAATTATCTTTAGTATTCCTAAAGCGGGCTTTACACCTGACAAGTTATTGATCAAAAACTTGTTCAATTACTTTGTCAAATATTTGATAAAGAAATTAAAAAGTTAGATGTTTTTACTCTCTTCGAGTTATTGTCAAATTTATTTTTAATTTTATCAAATGGTTGTCTAGGGTTATGTTACCTATTAACTAATTACTAAAAGGCCCCTAAGAAATATTGGTGACAAGTTTAAATTTCTTTAGGTACTTGAGAAAGCTACTTGATAAATAGGTTGAGAAAATTTTTAACCGTCAAGTCACTTGAACAAGCACTTGTTCAATTAATTGATCAATTACTTGTCAGGTGTAAAACCCGCTTAAACCAACCTAATTTAAATTTGGTACAGCTATTTTAAGTAACAAGACGCTTATTTAGCTTCAACTAGATTAAGCCTATTGGGGGTAGTGGCGTCTCAGTTGGCACCACGGCCAATGAAATTTAGAATACAAAGTACACTACAGTACATTTTCTTTTGATTAAGCAACAAAACTAACTTTTACTAATTCTATAGTTTTCTTTTGTACAGAGCTTCATTTTCGAGAAAAAATTAAAATCACAGTTATTAGCAATATTTTTTCAAGCCCATTGAGGCGCCACATGCATCAATAGTTTAAATCTAGACAGGGCTTAGTAAATTCCCTTATATTTTTATTATACACAACATATTGTAACTAAATGACTCAAAAAATTTTGTACAATATCTTTTTTTTACTTTACCATCTTGAATTTTAATAACGAAACACCCTTTAAAGTTTCGTTTCGTAGTTAGGAAACACTTTATATTTATATCTCACCTTTCCTGTAAGGCACTAATATAAATTAAACTAATAAATGTTTTTTTTTTATACATGATTAAGGTGGTTAACATATGGAAACCATCAAAAGTCAGACAAAGAATATTTAAGAAACTTACAAAAAACCAGATTTTTAAAAAGCTTAACATCTTTAATCTTGGAAAGAATCTCCGAACCTATATTAATAAAATTAAATAAAAATTTCACCCTTATTTTTTTGTCGACATTAGGAGACACCCTGTATAAGTAACAAGAAGCGATTGTTAAAAAAAACTTTGCGTTTAAGTTTAAAATTAAAGCTGTTTCTAAGAGCTTTCAAAGAATATTAATGTTAATGTTAAATATAACTTGGTTTACTTTTTTATATACGGACGAAAAATTATAATTCGCGAAAAGAAAACGTTGACTTTAAATACAGGGCTTGCAAAAAATTAAAACTAAAATTATTTTCCTCCTAGAATAAACTATCTTTATTTTTAACTTTTAAGCAAAATGTTATTAGATAGGTTTATTTAGAATAAAGTTTGTGATCGATAAATACAATACGTGTTTAAACTGCAATTTATAAGAGTTTTCTAGGTTAATATATTATAAACATTTAAAATAATTTATTTTTATAGGTAACTCCTAAATTAGTTTTATAAAAGTTTTTAATACCCCTGTAACACAAATAAAGTAATTCAACATGCTATTTTAAATTAATTTTCTAAGTGATCTTTTAGTTAAAAATTAAAAATAAAAGTAGTTTACTGGTGAAGAAAAATTATGTTTTTTAAGTTTTTGCATACCCTGTATTCAAAAACCAACATTTTCAATTCGTAAATTGTTTACAACTAAATTTTTTTATTAAAAATAACTCTATTTCCGAAAAATTAAATTTTTTATCATTTAACCCTTTGTAAACCCCATCCGTGGTCTGTCTGTAGAAACTAATTTAAAAGGGTTTAGATTATTTAAATGCTTTGTACAAACTTTGTTCTAAATTATTTTGTTACCCAAGAAAAACGGCACCAAACGATATTTTTATTCCAAAAGTTTAACTTTTAAAACTTTTTTATAAAAAGCTTTTAAAATGTCATTTGCAATTAAAATTAAGGCAGTATAATTTTAAAAGTGTTTTAATAAATAATAAGCGAGCCGTTTGCTTAGCTCTTGTTTTCTTAAAAACAGTAATAAAGCTTCGCAAATAGTAAGCTTTAACTATGGTAAAAACTATTTTGTTGTTGAAATGATTTTTTTTTGCTATTTTACTAATACATATTTTATTTATTATTATTATTTTTATTTTATTTAATTGTTATAATAAAATTTAAGTTTAAGGGAAATCGCAACAGTTTTACCACAAGGTATAACTTTAAACAATACAGTCCTATCAATAATAAGGATGCGCGATGTTCATCAATGGTATAAAAACATCGATGTTGACATTGATGCTTTCTCATAACATCGGCATATTTGCAAAAAAAACAAGGTATAATTTAAATTATTTAGTACATATTTTTCATTTCTGTCACTATAGTATTTATTTAAAATTGGGTATACGCATTAACTTTTTAAAGTTCGAAAATATGACCATTTAAGTCTGAAAAGTATTATATGTAATTTCCACCATACCTGCTTAGGACTAAGCTTAGACTGTAGATATAATGAAAATTAAATTTTATATTTTTGTAAAGCTCTTTAAAAGACCTTTCAATTAGTAGTATAATATAGAGGGTGTCCCATGACAAAAAAAACGTAAGGTATGTCAATATATTTTGTTAATACAATTGTTTGTGTAATCTTTATTACAGAAAAAAATTACTGTACAATTTGATTTTTGGATCATTTTTTTAAGTTAAAAAATAAAAAGTTATAGGTATTTCAAATACGGACAAGTTAAATTCATTTATGAATCACCTTTATTTAATTTTTTTACTAGAAATTATACAGGGTGTACAAAAACAAATATTTACTGTTATAATAATTTCTAGGCACCATGTATAATTTTTAGTAAAATAAAATTAATGTTGGTAATGGTACATTTATTATCCTAGCAATCTAACATAATATACAAAGTCAAGCGTAAGTAAGGTACAATATAAAAAAATTCATTTTTGTCGAGACTTTTTCAAATATCCCAAATATCTTAAAAACCTTACATTTTTGGTATAGCAATCGCTGATAAAATTTACGGTGTTTTTAATTTTACAATCTAAAACAGAACCTATATACAGGGTGTTCTATTTAAAGAAACACAAGTTTAATATAAATCTTTTCTTTGGAGCACGCTGTATAATTTGACCATCGTCGCCGCAGCTGACGCTCACAACAATTCATGTACAATCCTCTTAAAGCATTTTACGAGTTATGGAATGAGAAAAATTTGGTCACGAAAATCTGTCGCTGGCACACGGGCCAAAAGTAGCCATTTACTATTTTAAATAGCTAATAATTTTAGAAAAAGCTAAAATAAATTTTCATGCCATCCTTCTTATTTTAAAAAGAATACTTGCAGATTAAGGCGGCTGAATGTATTTCAGGCAATTTATCCTGTATCAAATATTCCTACATTTTTGGGCCCAGAGCTCTAAAAGGAATTTATTGCCAAGTTGCAAGGTATTTTACCAAAAAGGGTATCGTAAGGTATTTATAAAACATATTCAGCAAAAAAATATATTTTTAAATATGCAAAGTGAAGGTTATAAATAATCGAGACCATTTAGCAAGAGAGTGTAAGAAGCACCCCAAAAGATAAGGATTAATTCTTTTGGTTAAGAATAATATAAATATTGTAATTTGTAGCAGTAAGAAAAGAGGATAATTTAGCCGTTTTGGAAGCAGTGGTGACAAACATTGGCTGACGATGGCCAATTTGGTGGGTCAATCCGCACCATTGTTAAATATACTAATATATTTTTTATTATTAATTATTACTATAAAATCACTAACTTGTTCTTTGACTGTTTACATATTATCAAAAATGGATTAATTACTTATAACAAGAGGCCCTAATACAATTTTAAACATTAGTTTTAACCTATAGGGTGCGGGTTAACCCACCAAATTTCCATTACCAGCCGCTGCTGGTGGCGACGCCAGATATTTGTTACAGGGGTGGCAAAGTAAGAGAAATTATTTTTGGGATGGCCAAAATTGATTCGTATCTACCATAATAACATTGTTGCAACAAAAACAAAAGAAGCCTACGTGAGTCACCGCGTTACAATACTAAAAAAAGTAAACAACATGGCTAGCTAACGTCATAACCAAAAAACATTACCCATTACATATAATATGCATTTTTAATTTATTGGTGCTTATTTCTTATTTTAGGTGGGTAGTACGAGATATTTTAGGGGTGGCCCAGGCCATCCCTGGCCCCCTTCTAGCGTGGCCACTGCTTGGAATCATTTACACTTGGACCTCAGTACACAGTACCTCCGCATATCCCTTAAACAGTTTAGGTTTTACTTGAGTGATACAACTAAGAAGGATATAACTTAAAAAGTAATAATAAATACAGTGTCTAAATTCAGGACCCCCTCCTAACTTTTAAATTGTTTGTTATTTTTTTATATAAATTTTAGGAATGTGGTGAGATAACATAAACCACATTTTAGACAGAAAATGAGAGTTATAAAAGTCAAACTGATAGCTGGGCGCCAGTTTGAAAAGAAAAATTTAATAGAAAGGGGGTCTTGTGGCACATTATTCTAAAGCTCCTAACGAGTATTTCATAACCCTAGAATATAAAGTCAATACCTTTACCTACTTAAAAATGGCGGTACTTTGAATATTACCTGAATACCTTAATTAGATGGCCGTATATCCGAATCTAGTAAAGTTAAATACACCTATAGTGGTATTTTCTTAAAGCTCTTTTAAGGATTTATTTATTGGTAATATTGGTAATAATATACAGGGTAGAACAAAATTTTTTTTTCTTAATGACGCACCATGTATATTATAACATTATTAAAAAGATATCCAAAAGACCTTTAAGAAAATACCACATAAGGTATATCTACCTTTGTTAGTTTTACAAATATGGTCATTTCATTATAACGTATTTGGGTAATTTTTAAAGTACCGCCATTTTTTGGGAGGTAAAGATATTCACTTCATATTCTAAAGTTATAAAGAACTTCTCAGAAGCTTTAAAATAGTGTGCTACAAAACCCTCTTTTCCATATATTTTTTTTAAATGGCGCCTAGCTGTCAGTTTGACATTTATATCCGTTATTTCTTGTATAAAATTTGGTTTATGTTGTTTTACTAAAGTCCTTAAATTTTCATGCAAAATTACCAAATGATTCAAAAGTTGGGAGGGGGTCCTAAATTTAGACAAGCAATGTATAGTCTAATTGACAAATTTAAAAACTTGTTAAATAGAAATAAAGCACCTAAAAATATTTGCGGTAACTCATTCGATCCGGAATTTCGTCTAGAAAAATGTTTTCTTATTGGCTCTTTAGCACATAAAAAGCTGCCATTGTTATTAACGAAATGAGAAAAATAGGTCTCTACTATTTTGTTAACTACTTTATAAAAATAAGCACCTAATGCATTTTAAAAAAGGATCCTAAAAAGGAAAGAAATTTTCAATAAAAAGTCTCAACTTCCGGAACCTTATCTCCATGACTTATTTTTTTGCGCTGAAAATAGGGGTTTGCGGGATCATTTAAATAGATTAAATTCGTTTTTTTCCCAAAATAAAGTAATATTACCTATTAAAAAGCCAATTAGCTTGGGGAATACTCAGATCAGCGGTGGAAAGTTCCGATTTAGGAAAATTGCGTTAGTTTTAAGCTACGGTTTTCTTGGACTTTCGGTCGGCGGAATCCAACGCGATTTTTGTTATTCCAAATTAAATATACACTTTTAAATAAATCACATCCAAGTAAATATTTGATTTGGCGAACGTAAATCGCGTCGGTTTCCGCCGACCGAAAGTCCTAGGAAACCGCAGCTTTCCCCAACCATTTCCTTGCTCTTTAATTAAAGTACGTTGTAAAAGTTAACATTGTATTTCAATGATAAATAAAAAAAACCGGTATATTTTTTTTAAATAGGAACACCTTGCGTTTTATGTTTTCACAGGTACTCTCAATTAAGTAAAAGACAAATTTTAAACATAAGAGAAAAAATGTAATAAATATATTTTAAAAAGATATATTAGATGGCTTCTACCTCTGGCATTTTAAAATGGTTCACAAATTATTACTATCCTTCGTACGAAAATCTGACTTAACACCATTAAGAAAAAAAGTTAAATGTCTTTATCAGAAAACTTTCGGTTATGATGTTGACAAATTGTTTTATTAATATAACATAGGTTTTAAGACCCCAAATATAAAAAAATTATTTGTGGTCAACTTTAATTTAAATACAAGGTGTTTCAGAATTGCGGTAAAAAGGCTTCTGTTGAAGCTAATTTGATTAAAAAAATGATTACCATACGTCCAGAAATGCATTGTTTTCAAACTGTAGTGTTAAACCTAAGATTTTTTTTTTTTTAAATAAATATCTGCAAGATTTAAATGAATTTTGGATCTTTTATCACTAACAGTAAGGACTATTATGAAGTATTTCCGTAAGAGATAAAATATGAGGCGTTGAGAGCCAAAGAGGACCATCTCACAATTTAAAAATGTACATTAATGAGTATTTTCAATGGCATAACACTTATTTATTAGAGCCATTAGAAATATTATAGGATAGTGGTAGCTTACTAAGTCCATTTTAGCTCTAATAAATACGTGTATACTATTAAAAATACGGGTTAAAGTACATTTTTTGAATTGTGGGATGGTCCGCTCTGGCTCTTGACGCCTTATATATACCACTGATTTTTTTGTAATTTTCTTTTTTTTAAGACAAATAAAAGTATAGATTTTTTATTTTCCAATATGTTGCGTAGCTGGATTAGTTTTTAAAAAGAATCCGTAAGATTGCGTTTTTCTGGATTATAAAAACATTAAAGGATTTTTTTTATAAAAAAGGTGTTATAATTTCTTTAAAGCAATTATAAAACAAAAAAATTATTAGTTAATTGGGGCTTATGTTGATTTTACCAAATTTTACTAAAATAGTTGTTTTCGATTTTTGTTTGTTTTGTTTTTTAAAAACGTTTGACTTTATTTTTTCAAAAATTTTATGCAAAATTTAAATTTTTTTGCCAATCAGAAAAAACCCTGTAAAGGGTTTATTTTTTAACTTTGTTATTTTCTTAACTGGTTTTGATACCAAAGGGTGTATCTTTTACCAGTAAATTTATTTTTCAAAAGTAATGTTAAAGTCAGATAATCAGTCACTTTAATAAAACGTGTTTCATGTGTTTTAAGGCGCGTCCAAAGGATCATTTAAGATATGGCAGCCCCATTAAAAGCTTATTTAACAAATAAATTATTATTATATAAGCCCTTAAACTAATGTTGTTAAAAATGTTTAGGGGTTTGCAACCGTCTCCAAGTAATTTTTTTAAATTTTATTCTTTTAATTTTTAATATAACCTAAATAAAAATTTTAATTTTATATTAACTAATTTGATAATAATTTATTTCTTGTTAACCTATTTTAATTATATTTTTTATTTTAATTTTATTAAAAAAAGGTTTAATAAACCTAGGTCCGAGAATGCTTTGTTTCTAAGACACAGGGTGTTAAACTTGTAAAATAAAATCGGGTTTGTAATAATTTATTTCTTAAATATGCTTTATCCGATTTTAATAAAATTTGGCTGGGGATTTGTTCAAACCGAAAATAATTTATTTATTTTATTTATACGTAATTTATTGGGAATACCCAAAAGGCCATCGACCGAAGTCCTTCAGCCCATGTTATTTGCAATATAAGTGGTAAATATTTAATATCTAGGTACATGATAAAGGAAAAAAAGACAATTTCTGACATGACATGACTTTAGAAATAAAATTGAGTTTTTAATGATATCGTGAATATATATATTTGATTTATTTAAAATTTTGTTTTAATATTTGGTAAAACAAAAAGGTAATTTAACCCTAAACTAATTTTAATTAGTAAAACCAGTGGTGGCGTGGGACGCATCTTAGCTTATATTATTGAAATTGAATTGATTTGAAAAAATGTACGCCACTGACTTTTTGCCAATTTTATATTTTATCGGGATAAAACACCTAAAAAACTACTTCTTTGTTTTTTTTACTATTTTTACGTTGCTTGCTTAGTTTTCCAAAAACTAAAACATTTTATTTAATATTTTTATTTTATTGACTGATTATGATACCTAGAGGTGTAACTTTTACCAGTTAATAATTTTTTTTTTAAATAAGTTTTCCACATTTTTGAGGCGGGTCTTAGGAATCAGTTTACGTCGGGCAGCCTTGTTAAGGACTTTTTTTGTATAAAATTTAAAAAATACCAGTGCTGCCCGTGCCTTATTTGTATGAATTTTTTTAAAGAGAAAGATGCTGCTTTTTCCTAAAATAAAAATTATTTTTGTATCCGCATTGAATTTGAAACAACTTTGACACCTTGACTTTTTCCCGAATAATGCACCATTTTCAAAAAAATTAAAACCACTTTGCCGCATAACGAATTTGCAAAAATAATGACAAAAATGTTTACCATTTTAAAACTAAAATTTAAAATTATTTTTGTAAAGTTTTTATTACCAAATTTGTAATGCATTAAAATGCTTTTTATTTCCTGGATTTACCTACCTTAATTAAAAAAAAAAAAAATGTATAAGTAAATGTTGTAGAGCATTAAATTTTATTTAAAAAATTGTAAAGTTGTGTGCAGGTTATACGGTTAAATAATACACCTTAGTTTAAATTAATTATTTTAGTTTATAGCACCCTTTTCAAAAACAAACTGAAGTTGTATAGTGGGATGAGAGCAGGTAAATAAAAACTACTATTGTATTTATCCAAACTGCAACTTCGCCTTGCCTCTAAGTCATAAGATATTGTTTAGAATTTTTTTGGGTGTTAAAAATATTATGTCCACTTGACAAAATACTTTGGGAATGTGTTTTTTTTATTTGTAGTTCCTTGATAAAGTGGTAGTCCAGCCACGAAACTTTGGGGTAAATAGCTTTGATGGAAAGTGTAAATTATTCTTTATTAATAAGAATAAAAACTGAATTTTAAAAAGATGTTTGTTTTTATTGTGTTATTTTTTGAATTTTAGTGTGGGTTAGTATGTGTTTTGTATAGGTTTAAAATTTTAAATTTAAATTTATCACTATTTTAAAATAATTGGTATTATAATTTTTTTTCTGAAGAAAACAAAATTGCATTTTTAAAAGGTACTTTTAATTCAAAACATCTTTTTTTTATTACAATTTGCAATATAAGTAAAAATACAGGTGCTTTATTCATAAGCAAAAATTAAACTTTTGGCCAAACCTTCAGATGAGTGACACAGTTTAATATCTGATCTAATGATTGCTTTTTAGGTTTTGGACCTTGCAGAACTTTTTATAAAGAATATTATTTTTCGTAAAATTATTAATATCGGGTTAATAATCAGATTTTTATTATCTACTAAAATTTACGATTGGTTTTTAAAATATGGCATTGCAGATCTAATAAATAATTTTTAATTTCCCTTAAAGACGTAATAAATTTACAACCCCTAACTTTTTTATTTTTTACCGTATAAAAGAAATTAAAACACCATTTTGTTGTGATAATTTTGTAGTATCTGTATCTTTTAACAAAATTATTTTTCTTCTAAAATATACAGGGTACCACAAAAAAATGATTTTTTAAATGAAACACCCTGTTTATTAAATTATCATTAAAAAGATAGCAGCAAAAAGAGCATTACAAAAATACCATATTTTATGAGTCTATCTTTAATGGTTTTAAGAATATAGCCATAAATAAAATTATTTGGCAATTATTTTCATAATAAAACCTACCTACATAATTGAAATTTACACTTTTTCCTTGGATTTTTATAACCACATTTCCGAAATTAATAAGGATAAATATATTAAACGTCGTATTTTTTAAAGCTCTTTAAAAGATCTTTTAAATAGTAATCGTAATATACGAGGTGTTCCATAAAAAAAATCATACTTTTTGTCCTACCTTGTATATTTTAAGAGATAATAAAAATTTAATTATTGATTTAAAAACTGCAGAATTAAATGATATAAATATTTATTTTGTGAAATAAGAAATCAAAAAGTTAAGGGGGTGTAAATTTATAACTATGACACCTGGTACATAGTTTGAATTAACCGTGTAAATAGAGTTGGTTGTTTTAATGTCTGTTCTTACTTTAAAGATTAAATTTATTTATTTTATTTATTTATTTGTTTGTAAATGGGCGACGATTTTAATTTTAATGTTATTCTTTTTGTCTATTACTATTATTAGCTGTCTCAGGACATAGTTTTAGGGAAATTTGTATAGCTGTTGGCTTTTAAAATACATTTTCAATAATTGACTGATATAATGGTTTTTATTTTCCTGCCCTCATCCCTCTATACTACTTAAATTTTAATTTGTACTTTAAAACTAAAGATATTAGTGTTCTTTAAATAAATAAAATAATAAATATATCTTTTAAAATTATTGAAATTTGTTACCTAGATTTGATAAACAACAGCAACATTGCATTAGTTTTACTAATTTTAAATATTTTTTAAATTTTAAGTAACCCATTAAAATGTTTATCTTGATGGCGGTAAAACTGTTCTAAATTGCCAAAAGAATCATTAACTAACGTAAAGGAACATCAATATTCCGATGCAAAAAGGTTAAAAAGGATATAAAAGAAAATTTAGGTTAAGTGTATTTTTCTACTAAGGGTTGTTTTCGCGGTTAAAAGAAAAATACCTTTCTAGCAAATATTCTTAAGGTAATCCTAATGTACGTAATAATACCAAGTTTATCGATATATATCACTAAATAAACTGCACTTTAAAAAGTTTAGCAACGTTAAATACGAACTCTAAATTTCAACTTACAAGTTTAAGGCAAAATTTGAATGCGCTTCGCAGCTCTTAAGAGGAAGTTGTCTAAACGATAAAAATGTACCTTTAAATAAAATATACCTGAATCTACTTAAAAATGTATGTAATACAAAAGAATATAACAAAATGAAAAAATAAATTTTAAAACATATACATTGTGGAAAATCACTTACCGTTACTTTTTAAAGAAATAATTTACCTAACTTTTTACTAAAGTGTTTTACATTGGCACAATGTAGGCGCGGACATAAAGGGGAGGGTATGCGAGCCATGCTTCCCCCTTTCATGCCATATCCTTTGTAACGGATTTTTTTACCTTAACACACCTAATTGCAAATATGGACATTTAATATGATGATATAGCTCCCCTCGGAAAGTCGATATGACCGCCCCTGAAAACATGTCATAGCAACCTCCTGTTTTCTACTGATAAAAACTTCTACATGCTCCTACATGCTCCTACCTTGATAAAACCAACACGATGATATTTCAGCGATAAAACTAAGTTAGGTTAAAGTCAAGCATGTAAGAAACTATTGTTGCTTTACATGCAAATGAAAGTTTAAAAACTTACTTGTAATACTCGTAAAATAGTCTTGTTAAATATCATTTGAGAAGAAATTTTTAGGCAAAATATTTCTCTTGTTTTAATCAAGTTTGTTGCTTTTTGGTAGTTTTGTTCATGACGTTTTTTAATACCACTTGCCTAAGGGCTTGTGGTATTATTGTAAAAGTCATTCACGAATATGCCAAGCATTAACCTTTTATACAATCAAAATATTTGCCAGCAAAATTTTCCCTCTTTTAATATTTTATAAGATTATTTTCCTCATTAGAAAATAGACTAATTAAAAACCACCATTTAGAAATACATTTTGTATATGTAATATAAGTGATTAAATCACATGTGCTGTTTAACAGCGAATACATTTCTGTTATTCAAACTAGTTGTCAAAATCATAAGAAGGTGTCAAACTTTATTATCAGTAAAATTTTGTGTTGTTGGCTTTAATGTAAGTTTTTGGGAAATAATTAAGCAGTATACCACTCTACCTACAAATTTAAATCAGTTAAACTACTCAAATATTGTTTGCAAGATTGGCTTGACAAATAGCTTCATGGACAATAATTTAAAAAAACCCTCGACAGCTTAAGTTATTAATTTTAAAATAATAATTCTCGACCGCTGCGCGGTCTCGTGTTTTTATTAAATTATTGTACATTAAGCTACTTTAAAAACAAAAAAAACTATTGCTTAAAATATTGTTTCGTAATTTAACTGAATACCTTTTTGGGTTTTGTGCTATAATAGGTATATGATTATATCCCTTTTAGAAAATAGACCAATTAAAAACCACTATTTTTTGGGTAAATTTTGTTTAGATAAGTGTTTAAACCTTATGGGCTATTTACCAGCAAATAAATTTTTGTCATCCAAGGTAGTTGTCAAAATTAGAAAAAAATGGTAAACTTTATTATCAGTAAAATTCTGTGTTGTTTGCTTTAATGTAAGATCTTTAGAAAATAATATAGCCGTTTACAACTCAACGAACAAATTTTATCAATTAAACTACACAAATATTTTTTGCAAGATTGGCTTTACAAATAGCGTCATGAACAAAAATAAAAACAAAAAACCTTTGAGGCTTAAGTTCTTTATTTTAAATTAAAAATCCTTTACCGCTGCGCGGTCTTGTGTTTTTATTAAATTATTGTTCAGGGTGGTTTTTTTTGGTTAGTAATATAGGGTACAGGCTAAACGGTAAAAGATACAAATAACTAAGATAGGTGTCCCGTTATCTTTTTTAGTGTTTATATTAATAGCGCAATCAGATCCACGCTAACTTAATTGGTTTAGAACATTCAGGGTGATTCTCAAAATTCG